>WAAB01009245.1:430616-458824 GCA_013389865.1 Piaya cayana
CCGGTGATTCTGTGATTCTGTGATTCTGTGATTTGCATTCTTTTAGATCTGTGCCTACTTCTCACCCAATTGTAACATTTATATACAATTATTTGATGGTATTTCCAAAGAAGAAGGATGACCTTTTTGCAGAAGCCTCAGTATACTCCTGGACAGATAATATGCAGTAAGAAAGCAACTAGCCACCTGCACCTGGCATCCTTGGCTCTACACCCCTGGAATGGTCTTTACTTTACGGGGTCTTATGGAATTTCCCTGGAAGCTGACCTGGGAGAAGACTGAAGAGAGGAGGCAAGGATTAGCATAAGGATATGCAGTTTTAGACTTGACCCTTTCTACATCTTTTTTCCTTTTTTTCCCACAGAGATGGAATTTGAAATACACAATCTTACACAGACAATCAGGAACACTGGAAAATTTGTGTATTAGGCCTTTATGTAATCATGTAGTGAACTACTTTGCATATTTGGAAATAGATAGTTTATATACAACATTCAATGGCAAAGTTCAGTTTAGGATGGAAAGCACAGTCGTACTTGGGCTTCTTCCTCAGACTAAGACAGACAGCAGGGCCCTGCAGATCATGGGTGCCCTGAATTAGTGAAGCTGAAGGGATTTTAGATAGTTGCAGTTCTTGGTGGTTCTCAAGCTCTTTGTTGGCTGCTGCAATGATGTAGAAAGTGGTGCTGGTGGGTTACATTACAGACCTGATAAAATTATTGTCTTGGCTGAAAAGTGCTAGAATTGTATTTGTGGGACAGCTGAGGCTAAAAAAAGAAGTAACTTTCATGACAAATCTATTTTCTTTGTTTGTTTTTTAAAGCTCGATATTTTTTCATTTCTGACCTTTACATTCTCACTAAAATTAACAAAAAGTGCCAGACACAGTTTGGTGGCTTTCTGTGGGCTGCTGCAAAGAGGGCATGGACTTGTCCAGCAATGGTATGAATGGAGTTCAATGTTGATGATTTGGTTTTTGATCAGGATTTTTCTTGTTTATTTGATGTCTGCTGGCAGTTGTATTTTGTCATGAATTAAAACATAGCCTTTCAGTACGAGTACCAGTGTGTTGCTACTGGGTGAAGTCCTTTGAGAGTTGTTGAGGTGCTGGTGAGGTGAGTCTTTGGGTCTCCAACTGCATCATTGTGTTGCTTGTTCCTTTTCTTTAGGTAACTTGATAAGGACACCATTTTTTTTTGGTGTGATTTTTCAAGTTTTGTTGAAACAACTAACACAAATATGCCACATCTTCAGTTCTGGATAGGAGACTGGAAATAGCAGGTGAATAATTATGATACTGAGGCACTAAGGGGAAAGAGGCACTGAGTGTGAGGTCCTCGGAACTTGAAATCTTTGGGGAAAGAGTTACACCGATGTGTAATTGGTGACCTAATTTTGAGTAAAAGCCTCAACAAAGGGGATTTTATGTTTAAAATACTGGTCAGCACAGTATCTTTTCTGCTAAGTGTCTCCGGGATTCAGTGGTGGTGACATAAATGACTTGTTTTACATTTTATGTCACAATAGGTCTGACTAGTTGTTTTACTTAATTTGATTGGACTCATATAGCTTAACAGAGAAAGGAGGAGTTAAACTGCTGTACTGGAAAATGTGGAAATTACAGTCTTTTGTTTCAGTAAGCCAATTGGTTTTCTGAACAGACAATCCTAGTCATCATGTCTTGAAAGCAGTACAAAGCAGACTGGGTTGTGAAGAAACCTTCATGTCAAACAACCTGCAAAGAAAAAAAAATCATCCAAGGGTGACTAGAAAATAGTCAAGAGGTTTCTTTAATGAGCCAACAAAAAGGTGTGGAGAAAAAAAAAGTGTTATTTAAGTATGTGTTTTTTAATGGACGTTCATGGATTTAGTCATATTTGGACAAAAATCTTCTAAGCTGTGTTTGATGGCATGGAATACAAAGGTGTCTATTTATTAACAAATGAAAAGGACTTTTGCTGATGATAGAATGACAAATACCTTAATCTTTTCAATACAGAGGTTTCAAAACAAACAGAACAGATCTAAAGCTGGAAAAAAATGTGGAACTAAAAGAGGGCAGTTACCCCCAGCGAGTTATAATTAAAGTGATAGAACTGTTTTGCAGAGACAGGCTTAGGAAGCAATATTAGATACCACAACATGGAAGATGAATCACCAGACTAGCTGTGAGAAATGTTACATTATGTGATGTTAAGGAGATATTGTAATGTGACCAATAGTTTTAGTGTCTGGGTTCTTGAAAATCAAGGAGAGAGCAGAGAAAGTGCTACTGAAATGTTCTAAGGCCCCAGGACACAGTCTATTTAGTTTATTAGGAAGAAGATTAAGTTGCAATTGGATGTATAGGTACCTTTTTGGAGGAAGAACACTGGGTATTAGAGGTAGACAATCTCCCTGTGAGCCTTGTGTTGGCATGTAGCAGTTTATGTGCAGATCACACAAAAAGTGTCTCAAGATAGCTAAAAGCTGTAGACTCCTTGTGCTCCAGGTATTGGTTAATATTCTGGGAACGCTTCACGTTTCAATTGCTTAGCTAGCAAGGAAACAACAGTGAAAAGTGGTTGTATGTGAAGCATCTATGTTAGAAACAAGGTTTGTGTTTTCAGTGGCATGGACAATTAACCAGCAGCATAAGTTCCCAAGAGAAAGTCTGGATTTTCCATCTGGGGATGATATGTGATCCAGATAATATATACTGGCCTTGGTACAGGATTAACTGGATAAAATTCTATAGTCTATTTTTTACAGTCATTATCCTACCAAATTGTATCTTTTGGTCTTCAGAGATTTGATTCTTCCCAAAACTCAACTTAAAAACTAAGGTAGCGTGATACATACCCTCATTTGCTATCAATTATCCTAGTTGTAACAACAAAATTCAACTATAAAACCAGCTGTAGGATGAACTGTTCTGTCTGGTCCTTCTGCCAACAGGTTTAACTGATAACTTAGGTAGCATTTTGTCTTTCAAATGTGTGCAGCTGGGATCCATAGTCCCAGCTAAAACAAAAGCATCACCAGATTATATACCTTTTTTTGGCACATTTTTTCAGGGTAATTTGTAGATCCTTTTGGTCCAAAATCTAGAGCCTTTAGTTGCCTTTTTGAGTCAGAACTGAAACACTATTACCTATTAATAGCCCTGAGTTAAGTGGTCCTGATTTTCAACACAGGATGGTGGTTAAATGCCGCTTGGATCAGTCTGTGTTGCCATTCTCGATGATCACTTATTTGTGGTACATTTTCCCATAACACATTTTTAAAGCTTTCTTAGTATTCGGCTGTGCTTGAGGCATATAATGGTTGCCTTATCGTCTTTTGTAATTTACAGCATAGAAATTGTTCTCATTTATTCAGGAAGTTTTCCTCTTTAATGATGGGAAAAGTAGTAATGAAAATAAGGTGAATAACAGGTGAAAATAAGCACACAATTAACCCAGCCAGACTCGTGGGGTTTGTTGGTGCTGACTACTCCTTAATCAGTTGCAATTAACACTAGATGAGTGTTTCCTCTCAGTTCTCTTAATACTTGTGTAATTGACCACAACAACAAATTTACATCTGTGTATGTGTTGAGGTTTTTTGCTCTTCACAACTGCACTGAGAGTTATAAAACATTTTGTGTGTTGTGCAGATTTTTCAAATAAGAAATCATTAAATAAAATGCAATAACTTCCATATGGGAAGAAAATAGGTATTTAAAAATCAATGCATTTAGTTTGAGAGTTAAATATCTGAGGACTGTGGCAGAAATTAAACCTGAAAACTACATATCACCTAGAAGAGAATGGTTGTTAATTGCAGGTATTTGGACTGACTTTGTCACCAAATGTCATGTGAACTTTAGCTGGGGGAATAATTTACTGTCTTGTTTCACATAAAAAAAGATATGTACTAAATACAGCAGAAAATTGAGACTCTGTGCTGATGGGGCCATAATATTACTGAAGATAGGTAGAACAAGATGAAAAGATGGATTGAAGATACAGACATGGCATTCACATTCCTCCCTACCTCAGTTTAAATGTAGTGGTTTCCTTGCAATGTTTTTAATTGAGTTAATTGACTAAAAAAAACTTACACTTTGTAGGCATCATTGTAAAGGGAGAATTTGGAAAGAAGATGAAAAAGTAGTTTGTGAATTCCTTCATAATTACAAACAAATTTTCAGCATGTTTGCTTTCTTTCCTTTCTGTATATTAAGGGGCAATAATAGGTTATTATTACTTAGAGGATTCACTAGTACTGGGGAAGAACTTTTGAGATAGTGAAATCTAGATGCTATAGGTTGTATCTATCATAGAAACATGAGGGTGGTTTCTGCTGGGGACCTAACATTCATGCTGTGTGTTTTGGATGATCTTATTTCAAAGCTACCTCTAGCCTGGCCCTCTGGACATAAATGCCTGTGACTGCTGTGGTAAATTAAAATAAGGAATTAGAAACGGAATTGGGTATGATCATGGACCACATCTTCCAGTTGTTTCATGTGAAAGAGATCCAGTTTGTGTGCTCCAAGATCAATGTGTTGGGAACTAAAGCACAGTAAATGAGGACATCGGGAGTTTGGCTTCAAAAGCACACTCTTGATATTAAATATTAATGTTGACTCTGACATAGAAGTAAGCTGGAAAAAAGAGGTAATAAACTTACGATTGAGGCAATTCTGCAAAGATGGTTTTTTTTCAATATAAACACAGAAATCAGTATATTTAATTACGTTACAATAACACCAAGAAATGCTCTAGAAATCTCAGAACACTTTGTGCTGGACACTAGAAAAGTAGCTGGAGAGTGCATGCCCCAAAGACTTTCTGTTTTAAGTTGGAGAGGCTGATTTAGTAGAATAATGTAAGGATTTACAATTCATAGCCTTGCAGATTACCTTACTTGAAGCTCTGGTACTTTTAATTCACATCTGTTCTAGTGAGTTTAAACAAACCCATGAATAAAAGTTCAGCAGCAGACCTCTGCTGCCAAGTCTCTGATCTTCTAGTATTGTGAACTAGCTGCGCCAGTGCAGTCAATGATTTATTTGCTTTTTTTTCTGCCTTTGTGCTCTATAGTTACTTTCTTGGCCCCTAGAATTTTATTTTATACCTATAAATATACACATTAAAATGGTGTTCATCAATGCTTTTAATATTTGGTGTGATCATTAGCAAGAAATGGATGTATTTTGAATTTTGTCGCTCTGTGTATGTGTAAATACCTACATTACCATCTGCATGTGCTACAATGGTATTTATAAAGGCTTCAGCAAAGCAAACAGCAGCAATTCAGAGGGGAAGTAGCAAACAAATGCTAAATCTAAGAATTGCCAAGTGTAATGTTGTTAGTTAAGTGCTGCATGGGAGGCCTGGGGGTCAGAAGCCAACTCCTGTTTGTGCATACTGTTTGTAGGGGTGACCAGTGACTGTGGAGGTTCAGGTGGAAGTTGAAAATTTGTTATCTGAAGAGGAAGCGTCAAGCTTTTCTTGATCCCCCCATGAAAAAATTCTGCTTTATAATTTAAAATGGGATCTTTTCTCAATACTGAAAAGATGATCTGTGTCCTTAAAACATAGGCAAAAATCTGGAATTTCACTTCAGCAGAAAATCAGACCTTGTGTCCTCCAGAAACAGATTAATTAAAAGGACTGAAGTGTCTATACAGAGAAAGAGAATGATCACAATATATCTAGAGGGGAAAAAATGGCTCTCTAGATGGTGATGATTAGACTGCATTTTTTTATATCAGTATTTCACATCAGTTTTCTTCTCTGTGCACACTTAAGAACTCTAACCCAAGTAATCCTGCTGTCAGTCAGAAACTGCAACTATTCTAGATGCATTGTTGGATAGTATGGCTATTTACTACCACCAGCGGTGTGCTGTTGCGTGAGGACTGATAGGCATAGTCCTGCATAATATCTGTAGGACAGGAATGTTGTGGTAGCTTTATATAAGTTATCAGATTTTTCAATTTCCTTTTTATTGTATTTAATTTACTTGTAACAAAATGCACAAGCAGATTCACGATGTTCCCTAATTACCCCTCTATTTAAAGTCAACAGTGTAATGAAAAGAGCAGAAGCTGTTTTACCTTCCATACCAAAACATAACCCAAATATAGATCTATTTTTTGAATTAGTTAAATGTTCAGTTTTAATAGGCCCTTTGATATCTCTTCATGAAAGGCTCTTGCTCCATGCAGCCTGGCGTGTATTCTACAGTGCTCTATAATTTGTGAAAGTATACATTAGTGGAAAATAATAGCAAAAGGCTGCCAGAAGACCTTTTGTCTGTATGTATTGCCTTGTTTCACATAAGATAGGTTCCCCCCATGTTTATTTTCTGAATGCACTCTTTGTATTTGTAATGGGAATGCATTCTTGTTTCATTTAGTTCAAGGAATTAAATAGTATAAATTATTTCTGGTTTTTTGACTCTTTGCTTGTCTTAGAAAGCACTCCAGAACCTACTGCAAACTGTCAAGGAAACACTGAAGTTAAAATGAGGTGGGGAAAGAAGAAGGGAGTTTGGGTTTCTAGGTAATTTGCATGATTGATTTTTATTTTTTAATTTATATGTTATTTGTTATCCCTTTAAATATTCAGTCCTGAACCCTTCAGATATGTGCACCTAACTTTGACTCTGCAGAAATCCGGTGGAGCTCTACAACTGTAAGAAATAAGTGGAGATTTCTTTTAGCCCGTGGCTTACAGACAGTAATCAGCTGCTGTGTGTGCCTACCCTGCATCCAGATCCCCCCCAGTCATGCCTCCTGGCTGTAGGTCATACCTGCATTTGGGACTGCCAAGTCTATGTGCTAAAATACCCTCTAGTGGGATTCTGCATCTCTATAATGGTGTAAAACAGTACGTAGTTTGTTTAGGACCTTTTATTTAGTCTACTCTCTTTATAGTCTTTGGAATCCTCTGTCTTTTCAAGTTTTGCCTGGAAAACTGGATAGCTAGACCCACTTTTAAAATGAAGATTGAAGTAGTTGTTTTCACAAGTAGAGGCTGTAGGAGACTGTCAATCATCCAGAAAATTGAATGGCTTACTGAAACTCAGCTGTTTTGATTAGTTTCTTGTAAAAAAAATTTATTTGGGGTTGAGCTACGATGGGAAAATATAGAAATAAATGAGAGAAAAAGTCTCATGATATAACTGTGTGGGTTTCTTCTATCCTATGCTGAGCAGTTCTTGTTCACCCAATGGCAGTGGTGTTCTTGAGGCTATAAAATACTTTAAGACACAGTCTGTGAGCAGCAGCAGGCTCACAAGGGCATCAGAATGGACATCATGTATCAAACTGAACAAATCCGTCTAAGTCAGTTCATCTTATTTGTCATCTTATAACGCTAAGAGACTAGATGTGTGAAAACATCACATAGACCATCCTCCCCGGTACAGTGTCTTGCTGTGTGCCGCTCATGAGCTGATGAGTTCCCTTATACATAGAAGACATCCTAGAAGTGAGAAATAATACAAATTGTTTATGTAACTGTAGCACCTAAAAATCCTAGTTGTTAACTGGAAAAATATTGTGTTGAGCACTGTGTAATTGTGAAACAAAGAGGCTGTCCTTATTGTTACTTTAAATCTGCTGATCTCACCATGAAATATAATTTGCATAGTCTGATAGAAGCAGATACAGAACTAGATCGGGATTTTACAAGCCATGACCTACACATTTAACTGTTTTCAAGGGATCAGCACTGCAGCTTTCACAGTTGCTTGCAGACCACTAAGCTCAGAAGTGATGTCCCTGGAATCATGTGGGTTCATCCAGTGGTCTGATCCTGCAGGATGAGCATGAGGACCATTGGCAGTGTATCCTCTCAGCCTCACTAATTCTAAATTCAAAACAAGTAGCTTGTTTCAGGTACACATTTCAAGCATGGGAAACAAATTCAAGTGAAATCTTTCAGGCATATTTGAAGAAGCAGATAAGGAGAAGGCATTCCCCAGTATGTTTCTGTTGAAGGACTAGGGTTTACCTTTCAAAAGGCACTTGAATTATTTATGAAAATGAAAAAACCCCACCAATTTTAGAGAAGTATCTATTAAACCATTATAATAAAATCAATGAAACAGTGAACAATTTCTCATATTTCTTTCATTCAGTATAACATTAAAAAGAAATAATTAAAAATAGTTGTAAATATTTCTTTTACAGAAATATATTCTTAAATGTTTGCTTCCTTGCACTTGAACTGTGTTGATTGAACTAGAACTTGCTTTTATTGTTCTTTTTTTTTTCTTCCTTTCCCTTTAACAAAAAGACAACTTTTATCTTAAGAGACATCCTTCTCTTGCCACCTGCTTCCTGATTTATTCTTTCTTGGATGCAACTTTCACTGCAGGAAAAAAGGTAAGAAATATTTTTTTAAGCAGCAGGTTGCCATTGTGAAATGTCACAAAAAATAAACTGGAACCTTGATGTGGTTTTTCAATTAATAATTCCAAAGGCCTACTGTCAAAATGATTGACCATTTTACTTCCTTCTTTTTAAAATTTTTGTTTTAATTTAGCCTTCAAATGGGAGGGAATGGGTTTTCATGAATCTTATGTTTCAAAAGAAAGTACTTCTACTGCAGATAAACTATTCTACATTCGACATTTATTTTTATATTAACTTAAGGGAAAAGTAGTAAAATAAGAAAATATTTGGTATTACTCATCTTGCAGTCCTTTAAATAGGAGTTATATTCTCACAATACTTACTGGTTGTAGCAACAAGAGTAGTAATACAAGGTTTGCACAATACTAAGAATTATTAATATGCATCAGTATCCATTAAAAATCACCTATATGATTTTCAGTGAATAAAGCTTTTTGTAAGGGATGAGGAAAGGAGTATTTACACTGTGATGTGATAATTCAAATTACCATGACCATAACACTATGGATGTACAAGTGACCTGTTACCTTGATAACATCAATAACAGTCATCCTTCTTAGCTTCAAATCATCTGTCGTTGTTTAGCCTCTAAGCGTTAGAATAAAATGTACAGAATAAGTCTACAAAGATTATGTAGTTTTTTAATCAAAATGGGTGTTAATTAACATTATCTGTCTGTATGTTTACAATTTAAAACCAGAGTATATTGTGCTGAAATGATGTAGGCCTATGCTTTCCAGTGAGATTCTTCTTTAAGATCTAAACTGTACTCCCTCTGATTGAGGTGTTTAAATTTATTCAAAAGATTCGTAGTTCTCTGTGCTTAACTTTGTCTTCTCCTGTTGTTTTCACGATTTTATCTTATGTATAGAGGCTTTGCAAATGAAACCAAAATCGGCACAGGGAATCAAAATCAGTTTTGCCCTGGAAAATACTTCTTTTTCTTTACAGGGAAACACACTTTTGTTCATTTTAATCGCAACTGTTTCTTTTTGAGTAACCTTGTAAAGACTTAAGTGAATGCTAAATTTCTTTTATTCGTTCAACCCATGGGAGTCCTTACAACTATTGACATAGAAAGACTGAGACACTGGCTAAGAGGAGAGAGGTTATATGATTTAAGATTAGGGTATGGATGCTGGCTTCTGATATCAGGGATGGTTTTGTCTGTCATGTTGTCAGTTGTGTCTGTGTGGCACTTGTGCAGTTTAGCAGTGATGAAAGCCTGTGGAATGAATACAAAACAGCTGAGGCTTAATATATATGTTCGGACTTCTGAACACTTCTCGTTTGCTCACTTTTATAATCTGAATTCACAGCTGAACAGAATTACATAATAGGGAAAATTCAGATATTTTATTTAAAGGCAAAAAAGGAAAAACAGCAATAAAGCACTGAGAGGAGAGAAAATGCCTCTACAAATGTAACAGACATGAAAGAAAGTAAAGGAAAGTTAAACATTACCATAGGGCAGGCAGGACACCTGCTAAAGAACCTTCTGCTGCCTCTCACAGCTGGAAAGAAAAATGAAAGAGATGCAAACAACTGTTCTGGAAGCATGAAATCAGCCTTTTGTCTTTTCACCCCTCCTTTTCTGAACAGTTACAGTATGCAAAATTTAGGGGAATCTCAAAGTGTGCAGAGGAAAAAAATTCAGCAGGCTCTGCATATAAAAAGCTGAGCCACATGGAAGTGTGCCTCTTTGAAAACAGGAGCATGTTTGGGAGCTTCCCGGTGCATTGAAGAAAGTGGTAATTAATGCATAGTGAATGACTTCGAATGAAGGTTGAATAGGGGCATAACAATGGGAAGTTTTTTTTTTTTCTTCTTAGTTTAAAGTGTTGAAAAAGAAAGCTGTTAAGAGATGGTTACTGTGAAGCTACAACTTCAATCCTTGTCTTCTCTGACTTCCCTTTATAGACTGTGGTGGGTTTTGTTTTGTATGGGTTTCCAAATACAATGAAGTTAATTTGCACCAATTTCATTTTGTGTATGCTTTTTGGGATTTTTTTTTAAGTGTGGGTTTTTCTTTTTCTTTTTTGGCAGGGCTTGGTTCTTTGATGGTGCTTTTGAGCAAATGGTTTGCCCAAAGTTCAGATGATGTTAGCTCCATCCTCTTTTTCATTTACAACATCAAGGGGATAACAGAGAATAACTTTGTTGCCCAACATCAAGGCTATATCTTCAGGCTACTAGAAAGGTAGTTCTCAGAAAGTGTGTCTTCTAATATTTTAGAACCTCCACAGGCTTCAGATAAAACAACTATTAAATACAAAAAGCTCACAGGGATCCCAAGGAAGGTTAAACTCACACAACCTCCTTCATGTTGAACACCTGAAATGTATTTTTTAGACTGTTGGAGTGTTATAGTGAAGACAGCAGTGAAGTCTTATATAACTGAAGACAGAAAGAATAAAAACCAGCAACCTTGTTTAAAGAGAGGGATTTTTTAATGGAACATGAGCTAAATATAATCTACTCTTTCCACTGAAAAGGGAATTTGGAGACTGAGCAAGTCATTTTGGAGGGGTCTTGGAGGCTGATTCTTTTATTGGTACATAAGCAAGAAGATCTGCAGTTCTACTGTGCTTGATCCAAGACCAGGATTTAGGAGGCTTGAGGACAGAATAATTGAGATTCTTTGGAGAAATTAAATAGGAAAGCTACTGTGCTCAAAATAATTTCATGGATGTTTCTATTGTTGGTAGTTGCTCTTAACACCAGTTGTGCCCTGGAGTCTATTTAACTTGGTACCTTGTTCCTTTATCACATAAATCTTACTTATTTCTAAGCAAGGTATGAAATTAAAAACACACTACACTTGTCCCAAAGTGCATTTTGTTTTCCATTTTTTCCAGAGGTAGGCAAAGAAGATACAGTATTCACTGCATATAGTCTCGCAGAACTCAAACCCTTTGGTACAGGTTTGAAATGGAAGTGGGCTGTGCTGGTTAGAGTATGTGACTTTAATTGAAAAGTTATCTGCTTTTGTTGCTTCCATGGAGCTGCTGTCTGTCCTGGTCAAGGTACATATCCTTTCCTGGTACTTAACTCTAGCAGGTGTGTTATTACCTTCCACTCCTTAATGTTTATAAATGGGCTGTGAATTCTCAGTTGCTGGAACAGTGCTCGAAAGTGACTGTTGTCAATATTATGATAAGTGATGTTGATTTAGGTATATTTTTGTACTGTTTTCCTTGTGTATGCATGTAAAACAGAGTTCCTGGCACCCCAATGATCCTTACTGCTCCTACTACTTTTAGTAAACTGAAAATGCTGATATTGAGTAGGCAACTAGATGCATCTTCTGAACTGCTTGGAACTCAATATCTGCATTTTCAACGTACCTTTGACTGCATTAGAATGGCATGCATGTGGAATACTTTCTTGAAAAAGAATTAAAAACACCTAATTTATGTGTGTCCATTTTTTGCAACATATGTTTGAGATTAATCTTGGATAACATTACCGGGCTAAACTAGAGCCTTCTATTTATCTGTGAAATTCTGTTCAATTTAGGTTGACTTCTGAGCATTCTTGCTTACACTTTCTAGCTTGCACCCTCAGGAAACCCTTAGAAGCTTGCCAGAGCAATGTGTAAATGCTAGTGGTCCAAAAAGCAATAGCCATCAGCCCTAGAGCAGGGCAAGTTATATGGGGGTCTGTGTGTTACAGGGGAAATGTTGGAACTTGGTTCCCCTTTCCCATCATACCTGAGATTTGGTATATTGTTGTGGAGGTCTGTTTGTCCTTCAGAGAGAACGACAGTACCACTGAGCAGGATGAAATGTGGGTTGGAATCTTCAACTCTCCCATGCTTTTTTTCAGTACATACTCTTGTTGAAATGGTGGTAAAATAAGGCAGATTTATTGGTGGAAGAGCAAATGGAAGAAGCCTGAGGAGATCAATGCTTTGTGTTATGTGAGGAAGGAGTGATTGTGTTCCACCTGCATGTATCTTCCTACTCAGTGTCACAACAGCTTTTAGTCCTGGCAATCAGATGTGATATTTGGAGCTGAAAAATTATGATGTGTTTGGGTGTACTATACAGAAGGTATGGGATGCTTGTTGTTTTTAAACGTATTTTATTTACAAAGCTGTGAGTTTGTCATCCAAACAAGATAACAAGATGAAGGTATTTAGAATCATAGAATCACCAGGCTGGAAAAGACCTCTTGGATTATTGAATCCAACCATTCCTATCAAACACTAAACCATGCCCCTCAGCACCTCGTCTACCCGCCTTTTAGACACCTCCAGGGAAGGTGACTCAACCACCTCCCTGGGNACAGGATTTGAGGCGCAGTCTCACCAATGCTGAGTACAGAGGGAGAATAACCTCCCTGGACCTGCTGGTCACACCGTTTCTGATACAAACCAAGATGCCACTGGTCTTCTTGGCCACCTGGACCACTGCTGGCTCATGTTCAGTCGCTGTCAATCAGATTTAGTTGCTAAGTCCAACAGTCAGAAGCACTTGGCTGCTGACCACTTCTGAATCTGTCCTCTTGTGAGTCTTGAGCAGACTTTAGTGATGAGATTCTGTACTAAATTTGTTGTTTCTCTCCCTTATTGTATGCTCAGGATTTTTTTTTGTAAGAATGACATGAATCAGGAAAGGGTATCTATAAACTTGGTACTTTCTAAGTTGAAAAGTGTTACCCTGCTTTTTTTGGTGTGCTTGCATGTGTGTATGCTATGTATGCTGTTCTATAGGGAAAAAAATATCGGTGTCAGAAAATGTCAGGAAAAGATGTAATGTAAGAACTCCCTCTGCTGTAAAAACTCCCAGCACACAAGATGTGCCATAGCACTAGCCATTGTGATCCAGAAATAAAATGTTTCCTGTGAATTAGAAGGATACAGGGTTGGATTAACTGGATGACATTTACCCATCTGGTTTTTATTTATTGTTGCCCTTTTCCATTCACTGTAATTAGTGCATAGAAGTGACAATAGGCATATACGGCACTCTGATCTACAAGGACGTACCAACATTTTGAGCACTTTCTGTTATTTTTTTTCCAGTGACATTTCTAAAACTCCTAGCATCTTAACTCTGCTGAAACCTATTATTTCTGTGAACTGAAGAGGCAATTTAAGGTACCTTTTCTGTTTGCAAACAATTTTCAAATATAACCTCACACTTTCTGAACTTTTTCCAAGGGCCTCATAAAATCGATAATTGTCCATTTCCCTCAAAGTGACTGGAAAAACTGAAGGTCTTAGGATACAAAGTTCTGATCTGGATTTCAGGGTGCTCCTCATAGACAGTGCTGCTGAAAGCTGCTCCAATCCAGAATGTCTCTTCTCGCAGAGAGAGGAGCTGTTTGGAAATATAACCCAACTTGAGGTCCGGAAAACAGTTTTTCTTTCTTTTGAACTTTTCTCTAGCTTGAATTTAGAGTTACTATTGCTGGCTATTTCACAAATACTAATGGTGCAGAAAGAGTCTACTCTATTAGTGATTCAAGATTTGCATTAGTGTGACACTTACTTTAAAGACGGGACATTGACAGGATGTTGCCACATACAAATACGCACACAGACAGTCCTATGTTAGTGTGGTCACAGGGAATCAGCAGCTTGGCAGCACATCAGGTAGTTTGCATGGTTGGAAGGGTGATACATACACTCAGCTGGCGGCCCTGCTAGCACTCAAGATAAGTAGCAGTACCTAGTGGTATGAGTCAGGTTATTCTGAGGATGTAAAAAATATCTCCAGAGAAACAACTTTAAGGCTGAAGCTATTTATCCATAAGAAAGGATCCTGTAAGGAAAACCACTAAAATCTAGAGCAAACTTTATTTACAGCAAAGGAGGAAGAGTATGATACATTCTCCACAAAGATATAAGTGCATGACAAGTGTGGCTGAAAATTGAGGGTTCTTGTAAGTAAAGGTGTCCAAAATCTGTGACATTATGGCCAAGAAAAAAGCCCAAAAGCCATTTCTGGCTCAGTGTTGAAGTGAAAGCAGATATTAGAAATAAAATAACAATTTGCAATGAATAGGAAAAGGGACATAAGCAGCAGCTGATATAGTTCAGAAGTTATGAAGTGTAGAAGTTTGGTAACAGCCACTAAAGCATCCAGGATAAAGTTATGTGGAAGGACTATAAGATGATGTTTGTGGTTTTTTGTTGGGTTTTTTTTTTTTTTTAATGAAGAATGGTGCATTGGCATAGCTCTGTTACTGGACAGAGTCAAGAAAAACACCTGTTCTTAGGTACACACAGAAGCAATCAATTTTTTGTTCTGTCCTCAACAGAAAAGACTCCAAAAATGGGATGTGCCTATATACTGGAATACTGGTGGAGTTGCAGAACTTAGGAAGAGAACTAATGTCTTCCTAGTGCTCAGGATTACAGAAGTAATAACAAACTGAGGCCCCTGTTATCCATCCTGGGCAAAATAATGGAAGATTGGTGATATAACTAATAGGTGGCTTTGTTCTGTTTCTTTCTGAAGATAGAGCAAAAATTACGAGGCATCAATTCTGATGTTTCTTCATCATTAAAACTGTTCTTCTATTCCCTCCTAGCTGTGAATCCTACACCATGGTCAGAGAGTACAAGTAATTAAATGTATGTTCCACCACAATGTAGTAAAAATGGGAATGTATAATTTATAAAAAATATATAATGAACAGAAGATGATTTTTGTTCTAGGTTCTGAGTATTGGTTGGGCTGATGATAGACTGGAACTTACAATTCAGGGTTCTGCATCACTAAAAAGCATTGAAACTGGATAAAGAGTCCATGGTATTTAAGGCTGAAAGAAATGCCATGCTGTGATTACCTTAAAGACTTCCATCTGTAAGGTAAAAAGAGAACCAATTAGATTTAAAAAAATTATAATTCTAAGCTGTTGTTGGAGGTTATTCGCATTTGAGTACTATTCTGC
This sequence comes from Piaya cayana, assembly GCA_013389865.1. Taxonomy (NCBI): domain Eukaryota; kingdom Metazoa; phylum Chordata; class Aves; order Cuculiformes; family Coccyzidae; genus Piaya; species Piaya cayana. The sequence continues at coordinate 445,918 of WAAB01009245.1, forward strand.
GATGTTCTATACTGTATTAAAATAACATGCCTCTGGCTCATAATAAACAGTGCTTATCCAGTTGGTTCCCAGTCACAGGACTGAAGGTGGTGTAGGCTGGGAACCATTTCCAATAACTGGTTTTGATATGGCCCTACTGTTTTAGCAGGTAAGCTAATTAATATTGTAGTTATGGGCTGCTCTTTCTCAGTTGGCCTCAGTGTTAAAGAATTTACTAACTCAGACATAGCCAGTGGTCTAAAGTTCCCTTTAAGCCTCAAGCTTTTAGGAAATAGAAGTGATCAAATGACATGTCCCGGTTGGTGTGCTCTGATCCTACCAGGTGTACTTCTCCAAAAAAAAGGGATGAAATGATTAAGAGCTGATTATGCTCTGTCATACTACTGCTCTAGCTGTTAGACTAACTGCACCAAGGCAGTAGAATTTGTCTGCAAGTGAACTGGAGTACAATTTCCCATTGCATATATTTATTGGTGCTAAGTGTTCTACAGCTGAAGGTGTATTTATCTGATATCTTTACTGTTTTTTCAAGAATATGACTATTCTTAGTTTTGATTTTGACTTTATCTTTACACAGGAGACATAACACATCGAAATATATTGCCATGTAGGCAAGCAGCCTTATGCAGTTATATCTAGAACATGCAGATTAGACAAAGATCACACACTGAAATATAGCGGAATGTTGTGATATGGCCAAAAGCAGACAAATGCCTCTACTTTGGCTTTGCCCTCTTGTTACAGGAGTCTTATAATATTTTACAATAATGAAGATCCCACAGAAGTCTTGGAAACAGCTTTCAAGTACTTATGCTGTTTATATAATCTATAGCTGAGGAAGGGTATTATACGTCTTTTAGACCTTGTATTCTAATAGGAAGAAGATGGTGACTGGAAAAAGATGGAGGACCTCTGGGTGTTTTAGGATGAGTGTAACTCTTTGACTTGTAGCCACATCTTGAAGTGAGGGATATTGTATTGTCGGGAAACTGTAAGAATAGTCTGGACAAATCAACATAATCTTGACTGCACATAGCAAGTTGTAGGGAACAGTCCAGAATGACTAGTATACACCATCCAAGTAATCCAAGAACAACAGTTCTTTCTCATTTTTGTTTTTCTCAGTATTCTTGTGAGTGTTCAAAAGGTTATAAAAAATCATAATGTTTAGGTGAGACAGAGAAAAGCAATGCAAGGTAATTTCCACAACTACCCCCAGACTTCTCTTCAGCTCTGCAAGCAAATGTTTCAGTATGAGTTTTGGTGGGGAATTGTGATGATTTTCTCAGCTGTGTTGGAGCTTATGCTCAGAAATGCTTTCCCAAATTTATATAGTATAAAAGTATTGAACTGTGAATCTCAGAAAACTGCTTTTCTGCCTTTGTGTAATTTCAAACAGCGTCACACCTGATCCCACTTTCACCTGCCCATGAAATCAAGCTAAAGTTTGGCATTTCCATTTTGAATGGAAATCCAGATGGTACAGAAGTAACTCGTTGAGTCCAAATATTTAATGTTAAGAAGAACAGATATGGTATTTGTTCTAGAAACTTGTGAAAGTGAGAGAACATCTCTACAGTAAATAAGTCATGCTCTGCCCATCCCTTTTGGCAATGGGATGAAATGCAAACTGATTGTCAGCAGGAGTGCCTTTCAGGACATACAATAGGTCATTGGATACCTACTGAGTACTTTAACAAGTGTGTCAACTGGAGTCAAGTCTAAGTCCATATCCTGGGATGCAGTAATTTGTTTGGTGTGGTGCTGATACTGTAGAGGCTGGAATTTCTGACAGAAATAAACAGTCCCCCAAAGTATCTTTCATATATTTGCCAAGAAATTAAGCGTCCAAAATCCTTGAATGCCAAATGGGATGGAATAGGAAAAAAAAAACCTATCTAGGAATGTTGGGGTTTTTTTCCAAGGGCAGAAGTGAGTGGAGACACAGTTAAGGCAGACCACTGGTTTAATAATTCCTTTTTGTTTAGCTAATTTTCTTGAGAGTTTGTTCATTCATCTCTGCTCAAACATACCATTGTGTTGAGCCACTGCAGCCTCTTGCTCCTTGTTTCTTGCCATATAGTTAAAATTAGCATTTTGACTAATCAAACAACAACTTTTAAACATTGGAGGGGGTGGAGAGGGAAAGGGAGAAGCACACTTTAATCAGTTACTTTTGACCTTGTGTTGTCCTTGTTTTTCGGTCTCTTTTGCTACCTTTGAAAGTCTCAGCCAAAGACTTGGAGCTAAATTCAGCCCTGATGTAAAACAGCACAGTTTTTCTAAAGCTTTTACTAGGTTCTGCTTTGATCCTGTAAGACTCACTTTTAGAAGGTATGACACAGTTTCTCCTCTATAAGAAGGTGATTTTTTTTACTCCCCTGATGCTTATCACAGCAGCAAGACAAGCAAAAAATTGTTCTGGGAAGACATTTCAATAATCAAAAATCTCTCTTTTGTAAAATTATCACAACTAATATTTTACTGAACTTCAGCTTTCAGAAGTCAGTGGGAGGAAACTTGCTTTCTCTCAGAGTACAGAGGAATGTTAGTATTAAACACATCGGACTGACACTGAACTTTGCATAATACCCTCAACTCTTCTCAAGAGATGAAGTAGTAATATTTCAAAAAGCAGCAGAAGCTTGCTCAAACTGGTATTTCAGAACTGACCACCTCAATAGAAAGAACAAAAGAATTTTGGTTCCGCTGACTTAAGCTTGGCCTTTCCTATCACTGTAACTTTTTAAACTGGTATAGATCCTGGTATTACATCGGAAGGTAGTATACCCGTCTTCCATTCAAATAAGTTTTGACCTGAGTATACATGCAGAAATCCTCTTGAGTTCCCAGAGCTTCTCCATGAGAAACAGTGACTGGCTACAATTCACAGCTTTTAATATGCTGAGAGAGTGTTGGCAGTGGAAGAGCCTACATGAACACAATAATTGTTAATGTACTTAGATCTCATGTCACTGGAAGATATTTAACCCTTTGTCTCAGAAAGTTATCATGGAGATAGTTTGTGATATTAATTGCTCCACTTGTTAATTGGATTACCTCCAGATCTGCATGTCATTCATCAAAGACCGCCAGAAGTGGAATGACAAACCAATTGATGACCAGAAAGGTATTTGGCAGGACTGCTTTCAGTCAAAATATCCCTTTAATGAAATGCCATGGGGTGTAGTTGGTTAAGAGAACAAAGTCAGGTTTGTGGCAGCGCTGTCAGTAATTTGAGAGGCTGTGCATCTCTGCAGCAGAATCTTGCGGAAAGAGTAATTACAGCAAGTGTCAATCTTAAATATCAAAAAAGACATTGTGACCAAATACCAGTATCATGTTCTGTGAGGTATCACAGTTCAAGAAATAGCCCTGAAGCATTATGGTGTGTCAGTTATCTGGATCCTTTGACTGGAAACTGCTAAAATTCCCAAGAGATCCAAAAGAAGTTGCTAAGAGTTCAACTCATTGTAATGCTGTTTGATAAAACCTAGAAAAGAGGTGGACCGTGCCCAACTAAAGACTATTGGCATTTCTGTTTTATGGATTATATTGCTAGTAGTAAATAGTAAGGTTGTACAGGAGTACAGCACAAAACTCAGAGTGTGAATTAGTGATTTTTTTATGTCTAGTGTCATTAAATGCCATGTTACTGAAAAAAGTGGGGTTCAATGCATAAATTAATGGTCTGATATAGAAATTGGCTTCTACCTCTGACTGTAACCAATAAAACTTTTAACTTCACTTGTGTGATATATTTTCAGGCTCATAGACTAAGCAATACAACTAACTAATGGGCTTGAGTATTCTTTGGACCCTACTATGGCTGTTCTTTATTCTTTTATTTAAATTTTTTTTTTACTTTAAAGTGAGAAATGTACTACAAATAATTTAGTTAACTTACAAAAAAGACTGACAGGTCTTTTCTTAGAGGATGAATATTTGCATTAAAAAAATGCCTTGTTATCTACATATTAATTTGTTTTCAGCTAAAGTAGTTTTTAGCTACTTTCAGCTATTTGGTGGTTTTTTTTTTTTTGTTTTGAAACAAACCATCTCCAGTAGACTGAATTCCCTGTGTTCACACTTGTTGAAGAGATTCACATCTCTAGCTCATTGGTGGAATAAAATTCCTTGCAACTTATATGGAAGTAAACCAATTATGGTTTATAGTTACTTGTGGGAGGAGCAAAATTGGTGAAAAAACTTGTTCTGGAAAGCTCCCCAAACAAAAGGTTTTGAGGCAAAACCATCTACTAAAAAACAATTCCCCATCTAGTCCCTCTCTGTTAAAACAAAACCTCACAATCTGTTCTTACTGTGACACCACTGAAGAAGCAGCATGATTGCTAAATTCTGTAAGGAACAAGTGAACTTTAAAAAATCTTTGTGGATAGGTGAGAGATCTGACAGAACTGAGGAATATGCCAGAAGTTTGATAGACTCTAAAGGCCTCAGAAGAGCATTTTGGATTCTGTCATCATGAGATTAGGATCTTCCTGGTGAAAATGCTTCATTTATCAAACCTATGTCAGAATTTAAGATTAAAAAACCCAACACACGACATGAAAATGGGGATATGGGTCTTTTATTTTGGCCATATGGATTGTGTTTGAACATGGGGATTATGGTACAGAGGCAGTTTCCGGTATTTCCTACTTTTGATGTCATTCTAGTCTTAACCCTATTTTTTTACTCTTTATTTTTCAATTAAATTTTCATCCTGTGGGTGACCCCATTTGTAAATTCTGTGGCCCCACTTGGATTGTGGTTCCTAATTTCAGAATTACTGAACTAGATGTTTGATTTTTTTTTTTTTTAATGTTGGCACACCTGAGCAAACTGCAAATGTTTAAAAAGCAGATTGAGTAACTACAGCCCAACTTATTGGATGTTTAGAAAGTTATCACTTGTAGATGTCACTAGATGGGGGGGAAGGGAGGAGGGGGAGAAAAACTGGGCAAGAAAGGACTTGTTGAGAGAGTAGCGAGTTAGGAGATGGATAAACACAAGGTGAGTGATGAAAAGAGCGGCAGGTAAGATTCTTGGCAAGAACCAAGCAATACATTGCAGAAAACATTTCATGCAATGGGATGGACTGATCGCTCAAGCTTCTGTGACTATGTGACCTGTCATCTCAGGTATCCTCCAAAACCAGGAAAGCCATAGATAACAGAGTAAAGGATTTCCTTTTATTTTGTATATGCATTTTAAAAGGAACAGGGTTTTTTTTGACAATATTTAAATATTAAGTAAATGTTATTTGATAATAATCAGTCACTTCATCTGAAGAATTAAAAATCTTCATGCTTGAGTTGTTGGTGTGTCATCGCTTTTTCAGATGATATCAAGTATAAATAAATTATATTACTTACAATAAGATGCAGTTTTTGTTTTGCTGCAAAAGATTAAAATGAAAATTAAAGCGATGTTGCTTGAAGACTAAAAATCTGAGGTGCATCTTATTTTAGAGCAGGCACTAGAGACTTTAACACAGAAAGTGATAGTGAAACAGAGCAATAGATGTTACTGCTCCCTTGTGTCTCTCTGAGAGCACTCCAAGAGCACATCTCCTTTCTTTCTAATTCAAAAGTTTATTTAAATGTTGCACAACAAGCACCAGCTTTGCAATATCCCTCAACCTACCCAGCTAGCACACAGCTGCTTTGAAAATTTGCCTGTCAAAGTCACAGAAAAAAAAAATCTGCAAATCTGACTCTTATTTATAGAGGCAGTATGGTAAATAAATTCAACACTTATACTATTTCTTTTATACCAAGTACATTTTTCTTTCTTCTGAGGGCAATATTGGTTAATTCAAGAACTATTCTTAACTTTGGGGTGATGTTTTTCTGGTAGTGTTATACTTTAGCTCATCATTTGCCTTATAGCTGGAGAAGTGGTGGTGGTGGTGTAAGGAGGAGTGACTTGTGCAGTTTGATTTTTTCATTCATTTGGTCTCCACCTCAACTTTCTGAACCTACAGTATTTGTACCATCAGATTTGTGCCTTTAAAGCATTCTCAGTCAGGTTGAAGCTGACTCTGAATCTCATCATCTTGTTGTCAATTTAAAAGAAAACATGTCATCTATTGTCTGATAAGTGATTGAGCTGCAGTTGTTCTCAAGGAGGCAAAATAGTCCAGGGGACTGATTGTTGTATAAAAATTGTAGTCACAGCATGCCAGCAAATATCTTTCCCTTGGAAGGAGTTATTTTAATAAGTATCTTGCTAACATCAAAACATGCAAAGCCATTCAAAATATTGTATTTTGCTTTCCTCAAGACCCAAGTGGTTACAACAGTTTAACTTCCTCTAGGTTATCACATTTTCTTTGTGTGTTCGATGAGTCTTGGATATGGTGCTTGTTCATTGATGTTCTTGGGGAAGTAAAATAAGTCAGGGAATGGAAAGCAAGCAAGGAGTGATGATTTTGTGTAGTAGCATTAGTAAGTTAAAGATATCTGGTCTATCCATTGCTCTCAAAGGAGGCAATTGCATATACATGATTCCTAGCCGTTGTTTATCCATACTGTTCTTGAAGCCTTGATGTAGGGGAGACTCTGCAACAACCAGGTGACCTGAATCAGTACTTTGCTGGTCTCACCAGAAGGATTTGTTTCCTAAGGTTTAACCAGGCTTTCGCCTCACTGCAACTGCTGCCCTACTACATGGTCTGTCTGACCTGGCATGGAAAATAGACTGTCCTGTCCTGGTCTGTAGCAGCTTCAAATGCATTGAAGGTGATCTGTATCCATGCTTTTCTTGAAAAGCAACCTTCCCACATGTTTTCTGGGCCTCTGATTATATTATATGACTCAAAAATCAATAATCACCACCTTCTTGTGTTCATGCATTTTATTTCAGGGCTAAGGAAAACCACATACTCATTTTTGCTTTCTTGTCCATGGTGATGCAGTCTCCTGGAATGTTATTTTCTTGGAAACTACAGCTTCTGCGGAGTTGTGTGATAGAGCTAAGTGACAAATTATCTGAGGAGAAAGCAACAGAAGAATGTCCTATCCGTGTATTGCTGAGAAAATCCCCTTTAATGCATGGGCAGCTGCAGTGACTTCCCCCTGCTTTTCAGTTTGTAAGCAGCAGAACAATAGAACTCTTTCAGTGGCTGTAAGTGTGGTAGCTCAGATACTTTGATAAGCATATATCTGCCTTGGCTAAGTAATAGCTATATCCTCAGCTTTAAAATCCTAATGAAATTGACAGGATGGGACTTCAATGGCATCAAAGTAGAGGGGTGAGGTCCCCATGCTAGAGTTACAATTATGGAGCTGTTGTGTTGTATGGAGCAATGGGGCACTCCAGCTGAACCCTCTCCAGGCCCTGTGCAAGTACAGGATAGTGAACAGCCTGCCAAGAAGGAATTACGACTTAGGGAGGGGTGGCAGACCACAGTGTAGAGGAGAAAGGGAGGAAGAGTGGGGCTGAAGTTGTTTGCCTTGCCTGGTTGTTGGGGAAGCAGACAAAAATGTTACTGCTCTTTGCAACCAGTTAGCTGATGTGTAGTGACCTACTCAGATCACCAGCGTCCCTATGTGTGTGATTGCTCCCAGGTCCACTTCTGCTTGTATGAAACTAGTTCATAAACATGTTTTTAGTTCATAGCTTTCTCTAAACCAGACTTTTTCACCAAATTCATGCACAGAGGAACTGTCAGAGAGGAGCAGAGTGCTGGTTCCCAGGGCTGCAGGCTGGCTACAGCACCAGAACTGCTCTCCTGAATAAGCTAATCTGACCCAGTGGAGAGCAAAGCCCAGCTTGACTGTCCCAGTGTTCTTTTACTGATTGCTATTATACAAATGTGAGGGCATTTTCCTGTATGTTAGGGGAAAAAAACCCTTCCCCCTACATGTCTCTCTCTTTATTTAATTTCTTCCTATTAAAACCTCTGCAGTAAAATGAATGCAGCAGATGTCTACTCTTCTGCAAAAAGATTATGCTTTGAAGCCACACAGTAGCCTCACTTTTCTTGGCCTTAATGATGTCAACTAAGCTTTGAGAACTGTGTTTAAAAAATAGTCCAAGTTGAAGAAGGCCATTCAACTGCTAAGCACACCTTTATTTTTAATAGACAACGTGTATATTTGTGTTATGTGTGTACATGGATACAGAGTTTTTTTCATTTCTTCTTTTTCTTGGGTGTGAGTGCAGTCTGATTTTCTTTTTTTTCCCAGTTTGAAGTAACCAGACCAAGATTTTCTCCCTCCCTCTTGATATATGCAAGCAGTTTTCAATGAAGTGGTTGCCTGGTTGCTGACTGCAGGGATCTCCCTGTGGAGGGAAGTGCGTGGCTTTTGCTGGTTGTTGAGCTGCAGCTTCCTGGTACTCTCATCAGGGATGAGGTGTTACAAGTCGCAGCATAGTGCCACCAACTTTATCTTCATAAATCCTGCACATTTGTAGATTTATTTCCCCTACCTCCCCATCCCCCCCAATTAATTGTTTTCACAGGGCTTCAACCTTAGATGGTAAACTGATCTTTTCTAGCAGTAGTTGGAAAGCAAACACTTTCCAAGCAAATGATATGCATGGATTGGTAACTTGAACTGGAAAATCTTCCCAATGCTTGGACTCAATTCCAGGTTTTCTCTGACTTCCTACTCTCTGTTTGACAAGTATGTTTTCTTACTGTGATCCTGAGAGTCCTGTGCAGTACTTTGTTTTGCTCTTATAGAAAACGGTGCTTTTCCACACTGTCAAGAAGACAAGAGACCAAAGAAATCTGAAAAGTGAAGGTCTAACTTTTGAATAAAGATAATTACATCTACTTGGTTAACTGTGTGGGGTACATGACATATAGTGACAGAGTTTTCTTTCTTATCAGAATTTTTTACATACCAGATTGATTATCTGTAGAAAGCTGATCGTGTAACTGCTAGTTCTGGTGTTAAGTCCATTTTAATAGCAGAGAACTACAGGGTGACCTGATAGTGTTTTAGAAACATTTATTTATGCCAGTCATGATTTTGCTTCTACAAAGCCAAATAATCTCAAAGACTTTTATGATGCAAAGTTTGGGACAAGAATTATTAAAGGTGGTCAGAAGCTCCATTTGGAGAAATAATTTTCAGTAGGCTCTAAGATCTTAAATGGGAAGCAACATTTGCATGCATTGTGTTATTACCTCAATTTGAAAGAGATGAACTTGTTTGTAAGAGACCTTCTGTGCTCAGTTCTGCGAAGTTGAGTTCTAGGTAACCCAGGGAGGCTTCCCAGAAAGTTGAGTGTGTGTTTCTTTGTTCCAGGGTATTACGAAGGGGAATCAGCAAGGGCCTCTGGCTAAAAAGTGTAAGCTGACCTGCAGTATGCAAGTGCAGGAGGTCAGCCATTTGATGTGGAATATATCTTTAGGCTGTTCAAATAGCTTCATAGCTGGGTCTCAAAATGTGACTTCCTGCAGTTGTGACCCATGGACCTTTCAAGTGCAGTGGAAGTCTTCATAGATCAGTAATGCAGTTTCCAGGACTCAAACATTATTTGCTTCTGAGCTGGTTTTCTGGTGGTTGAAACATTAAGACAATCATCCAACATTTTCTTCTCTTCTGAAGTGCATTCTATTAAAATATCTGTTTTGTAAAAATTTAATAAAGCAGCTCAAACTTTTTCAAGGCTAGACAATACTTTGAAAACTGGTTCCAAATCTCTGGCCTCAATACGTGAATACTAATTGTATCTTATCTACTGTTGGTTATTGAAATCCCAACCAGTAGGAAAGCTAATCTGACATCTCCATTCACATACACTTTCTTTTGAGCCTTTTTACAATTCAGTCAGTGTTATCAATGATTAAATATCCCAGTCCCTACAGTTTTAACCTTTTTTTTTATCCCTTAACTTTTCTTTTTGGTTGTTACTTTCAGTTAGTGAACAGCTCATTTTTTTTGAGTAAAGACAGTGTGAAATTCACTTAAAATGGCTGTTTGAAGATTTTATTAAAAAAATAATCTCTATGGACAGACTCTGTCCTTCATTACAATAATAGAAGTTATCATTGTCTTCAGCAGTATCACTCCAAGTTTGAAGGAAGGTTAGAATCTGAACTAAAAGACATAAAATACACTTGAATGTGTAAGCCATCAATTGAGAATGGTGCAGGTGTTTGTTTTCACTGTGAGTCATTTTGCTCACAGTTAACATATAATTGTTGAGAGCATTCTTAGGTAGATATATGCAACCCTTGGAGACATTAAAGCAGATGTACCGAAATAACTGAAATTAGAATTTGACCCTATTAGTACAATAATGATTAAAAGGATGTGTACTTTGTTTGCATTTTCCAGAGCTACATTTCAATGGTTTTGTGCAAGCTATTTCACACTGAATAGTTCTCTAATTTCAATTGTCGTGTTCAACTTTAAGTAGACTTTTAAAGCATAAGTGCAAAGCCAAATGTCCAAGGCACTCTTCATTTTACACTCAAATCACAGACCAAGATCTAGGACAATATCAAAGTATATGCTGGTATGATTGAAAAATATGCTACAGTCCTTGGACCTTTGGCCAAAGGGTGTTGAGTTTGCAATAAAAGTTGCAACCAGCTATACATTTTCTGTTTATGTGAATTTTGTTGACTTTTTGTGTAACCTCAATTTATTTACTTATTTTCAAGTTTTTATAACATGGCAATAAAGGAAAGAATTAAGTGAAACAGAGACCTTTTTGCTCAGACCTTACAAAGGAGCAAATACTTGACTCCCACATAGGAAGGCAAGATTTTCTGTTTCTTTTGTTGATTCACTAATGTCAGACAGGGGACTTATATTAGTGCCACCTTAGGAGCATTACAAAGGTTTGAGTGTTTTATTGGAGACAGGAAGAAATGAGGGCAAAGGGAATTTTTTTAAAGGAAATTCAGTTTTTGAGAAATACTGGATGACGCCTTTGTTTCATTAATTAAAGTTAACAGGGAGGATGAAGGCTGGCAAATGGTTGAATTTGGCCTCTGTCCACTGTGTGTGTACAGTCTGCTTGGAACATGGAAGAACCCCAGTGCTTACAAGCAATTTGAAATGGGTTAACTAACAGCAGTGCTACTAATCTATAGAGGTTTTGTTTGTTTGTTTGTTTCAGTATTTTCACTTCTTAACCAGGAAGCATCAAAGTCTGGGCTTCAGCCCAGTCTTTTAGGAGCCGAGCTGAAAGAGTTTGGTTTGTTTTTCATCAGATACAACCCTGTTCTCTTTCCACAGGATTTCTCTCATATGTCTGCATGAGACTTGGGTCAGATTTTTGCCTGTGAGAGGCCTGAAATGGGTACGCAGTCAGTACCATCAGCTTCGGATATTTTTCTCTCTGAGTTTATAGAAATACTTAGTTTTTCTCTTCAAGTCATAACTTCTGGTCAGGTGTGTTTACATGACTGAATTTTAATTTAATGAAAGTGGTAAATATTTCACCTTTGCAGTTTGCAAGTGGACATCAGCCTTAAATAATTGGTTATGAGGATGCCACAGGACTTGTTATTTTGTAGATCTTTTGAGCAGTAAGAAAATTTTGTGACTTTTGATAGGCCTAGATCATTGTAGTTAAATATCAAGGCAAGTGGTACTGCATAAGACAAACTAGTAACTGAGAGTGAAAAGCCTTGGCAGGTATATATTTTTTTTGTAGTTCCATGTAACTGTGGCAGTTGCACAAATAGGATCCAAATTTAGGATACAGAGAACAGGATCCAGATTTGCATTTTGGTATTTGGTACATCTATATACTTTTAAACTGCAATGTACCATATGTATTTGTGTTTTACATGTCTAAGAAGCCCACGTAAGCACAGGCTTCAGCAGCCATACTTGAACTTAGGCTTCCTACAGTTAGGGGAGACAAATGCATGGCTTTTTAATATATATATTTTTTTCCTGATTTCTCCCCTTTCATGTGTGATTGTATGTTTTGCTCTTTGTTTAAATGTAATGGTCATTGCCACAGATTGCAGGGACATGTCTCAGGGAAACGTTTTTAAGCATCCCCAGATAATAAGGAAAAAATACATTTCTTTCAGATAAGTAATAATTTGCAATGTTTTGTGGAAACTGGTGATTTGGAGATGGCTGATCACTGCAAAACATGAAAATTAAGATTATTTCCTCCCCCGAAATGTATAGGAATTTTGTATTTAGTTGTGACTTGACACATTTTCAGAACTGTACAATTCAAACACCAGCTCTGGAAGCAGATCTGAGTTGTCATGTTTCATTATAGCTATTGAACTATTGCAAGCATGCTATTATGCTGTAATGAAAGGGGTCTTCTTCTCTTTTCAGCTTGCATATCTACAAGAGATACCATATGTCATTAGTCCCTGGCACAGATTCTGGGGAAAAGAGTTGTCTATAGTGCTAAATTATAGAAATAATATAGAAAATGTAGAAGCCTTTTCCCTAAAAAACATGAAGGAAATACATTTTTGTCTAGGTTTTTTTTCTAAAGTATATAATGATTAGACATCACTTAAAATATTATTTCAACCACAACTCACATTTTTGGAGAGTGATCCAGGTTACATTTGTGCAGATCTATAAGGGCAGGATTTGGCTCTTTGGGACTGGGACACAAATGTTACCAGTATCCTGTGAGTGCAGTGTTCCCTGCTGAGACACTTTAGACTGGAAGTGCCTAAATGTGGTCATTACAAGTGGGGTTACAAGTTAAAAGCCGGGTCCCTCAGGGCTCAGTGCTGGGTCCAGCCCTGTTCAATGTCTTCATCAATGACCTGGATGAAGGCATCGAGTGCACCCTTAGCAAGTTTGCAGACGACACTAAACTGGGTGGAAGTGTCGATCTGCTGGAGGGTAGGGAGGCTCTGCAAAGGGATATGAACAGGCTGGACCGCTGGGCAGAAACCAATGGCATGAGGTTTAACATGGCCAAATGACGGGTCCTGCACTTG
>WAAB01009245.1:460603-624483 GCA_013389865.1 Piaya cayana
TTTTTTTTTTAACAGGAAGAAAAACCCCTACAGGAAGCAGGAGGAATCTGAATGTCTTAGAGTTGTTTAGAATCATTAAGAATCATTAGAAGAGTTCCCATTAATGTCGGTGGACTTTTGATCAGGCACTCAGTATAAAATCAGCTTTTCTGAGCCAAAGAAAAAGCCCATCTTCCCTGATATCACCTTCTGTGAGCATGGCCAGTAGTGGATTCTTAGGGAAGCCACATTCTGGAAGCCAAGGATTCAAAGGATTCCTGAGATGCCACTGATCCAGTATGTCATTAATACTTCGCATTAATTTGTTTAACCACTGTTTGAGGCAATTTATGTTTTGGCTTCAAGAGCATAGTGTAACACTGCCTAGCACAACTGAGTTCTGCATTGTATGTGTAGACCTACCTTATGGAGGTCTGTACAGGCTCCAAAACCATAGGAAAGTATAAAGGGCACTTCGTGGGCCAGATGTGGAAACATGGATGGGATTAACTTAAATAAGATGAAAAAGCGCTGAAAGAATGGTGAATTTCTTATGGTCTTAATCACCAATCATCACCTGAAAGAATATTAAGGAGTGAATTACAGTATTTGCAAGGCAAAGACAGATTTTGTTATTTGGCAGTGGTAGCCCAGGATGGATAAAGGACCACAATGCATCCTCATATTTCTTTAAGAGCTGGCTATTTTGAATGTTACTTTTAAAGAAAATTAAAAAATAAAAAAAGGGAAAAAGGAGAGAGAAGAAACAGGAAGAAGGGAAAAGAAAGAGGGGCATGTAATTCATCCTTGACAGAAACATTTTTTAACACTGTGTTATTTAGGTGTCTGTTTTCTGATATTCATTTTCAGAAATATCACAGAATTCAGCACTGTAGTACTCTATCATAGGGATTTGTTTGACTTGTGTGTTAGGATAAGAGGGAGTGCCCCTAGTTGTATTAGCTGGAGGAGGATTGTGAACTATTATCTTACATTGTTATCTGAGCTAGGAGTGTACAAGGAAGTTTCTTCTACTAATGGTTGAGCGGCTCTTCAGATAAAGCCTTCCACAGGATCCCTATAGCCCTAATTAATCAGCTGTTAAAACAGTAGTTGATAGACAGGCTTGCTTTAAGTTTGAATTGCCTGCAATCAAAGATAACAGGTGAGTCTCATTTGGCAGTGAGATATGGAAGTAGAAGAATTATCCGTTATCAAAATGATTATGGTACTGAAGTAAAAAGTGAAGTTTTCAGAAGGAAACAGCAAGGTAAACCAAAAGGGAACCTTTTCTACTTTGATCAAAATACCTTCACTTTGGTGACTGTTAAACAAGCTGAGTCCATTTAAAAAATTTATGCACTAAAAGTATGCATTATCAAGGTAAATTTAGGGTTCTGGAGAACACTTCCTACTCCAGTAATATTGCTAAAATCAGAGGCAGGTAATGCTAACAAGGTGCTGTAGTATCCACTGCTCCCACAGGACAGGTTGGTGGCCAGCACACCCAGCCAGCAGGTGTGAGCTGTAGGTTAAACAGCTGTGTTTCAATTTAGGAATTTAACATAGGTCTTTCTCTTTCTGTGTCATTGCTCTAATCATCGAGCTGTAGAGTGAGTTATTTCCTTACTCAGTTAAGCGGAATATTGTATCCCAGTAGCTGGGTCACTTATGTGGGTGTTATGCAGGCCTGGGCTTGAGTCCCTCTGCTGGGTTTAAAGCTGCAAAGAATGACCATTTTCCCCCTTATATTCAGCATTAAAAGACAGATTAGAGAGATAATGGTAAATTGTTGGGGCACTAGGTACCTCTTTTATTTTAAAAGTTTAATTCATGATTGACTCTTGTATCATACTTCCTATCAGGGGCATCTCTTGGGAGTAATGCCACTGCTAGTCACTGCAGAAATACTGATAAAAACATTCTCTCAGTCTGGATTCAGTCTACATTTAAAAATCTCTGGATGTAATAAGAGGGTGCCTGCTTCATAGAGGCATGTAAAAAGCCTGAGAGAGAGATAGACCTCTCTGTAAATGACAAAACACTTTTTGTGTCTTTCAGCCTGGGCATTGTTTGATAGTTCCATGTTCACAAGTGGGACAGAAAACCTTCTAAAATAGAGATGCTATTTCTTTTCTTTGTCTTCTCTGGTTGCAGGTGAATATTCTTCTATTGACCCCACTGTTTAGTCTCAAAACTGATGCTTGTCAGTGCTTCTGGAAATTAAATTATCACTGGCTTCATACAGATGAAAGCAAGTTGATCACTGATCATGTGATAGACACAAACAAGGCAGCAGAATGGCCTTTTCTTGAGATCACATACCCTACAATTCCCTTAAAAATGTGCTAAAGTCTTCAGTATGTGTCTTAATAGTCATTGGAAGTCTCTGTAACTGTAACCAATGGAGGCACTTTATTTTTCCTTCCTGGGATGCCTCTGTCATTGGTACACAGAGTTTGATTTTCCATATTCACCATGCGCAGACATTGTCTTTTTTTTTTTTCTGCTTTCCATATTCTGTGTCTTGAGTCATGGACCCTGTATTTCTAGGTTCTTATCTCTGCTAGAAACTCTGTCCTTCTTAAGCTCTAGTACTTGTTAATGCTTTGCATTTTGGGGGCCTTTTCAGCTGTCCCTGCTGGCTGGAGGCATGTTTCTCTAGGCTAACACATCCTTCCCTTGTCAATATTTCTTGTAAGCTCAAAAGACATATCCTACTCTTAAGCCACTCACTATCTAGAAGATCATATGGGTCTCCAAGATCATATGTGCACACCACTGCTTCCAGCACTGTGTGTACACAAAAATTTGTGTTCATTTTTTTCCTGGGTAAGCCCCTTTCCCTCTGCATGGTCTCATTTTATTTTGGCTGATGCTTTTCATCATACACCTCTAACTGGTGTTCCAGTGTTTTAGATGTTATTTTTGACACCTGAGTTTTACTTGCTCCTATTCTTTTTTCATTTATGAAACGGTAAAGAAAAAAAAGTTTTAACTTTGTTTTCCTTTTCATCCCTTAATGTTCAGATTTTGTACTGATTCAAGTTTCAGTTCTGCTGTGCCCTCAGGTTTACTTCTGAAAATCCAGCATCCTGGTGGTCACTCCTTTTGATGCAGTCTGTTTTCTCTGTTTCAAGGTGCTGCTTGGCCCCTCAGATAATCATGCTTCTTTTCTTGTGGTGTCTCTTTTAGGTTGGCTGCTTCCTGCATGTATCGCCTACCACCTGGTGGGTAACATTATAAAAGTACTTCATGTTTCTAAAATTAAACTCTCTCTTTTATTCCGAAAACTCTTTACAGAGCTGTTGCAATTAATTTACTGCTGGTTTAGTAGCCATGTGCATGTATTCTAACTCTCCGGTTTACTGGCCAAGCTTTCTCCCAGTAGCATTCAAGTTCCACATAGATCACTACCCAAGGAGTCCACAGCTCTTCAGATCAGCAGGGCATTACAGCCATTTACCAGATTTTCTCATCAGTTCAATATGCATTGCTCCCAGGTACCATTGACCAGATTTCCAACACCTGTCCTTTGCCAGGTATTCTGTTGGAAGTAAAGCAGTGATCATACAAAAGCCACCCTGCCTTAAGACACAGCAAAGGGCATAAGGGATGCATGCCTCATTTCTGTGAGCTCACAGTGTGCGATTGATGATGTCCCCATATTTGCCAAACCAGAGCGGATTTTTCCACCAGTGTAAAAAAATTACTTTTCTAGAACTCATGTTTTCCTTCCATTTTAGTCAAGAATCATACAATAAAACAGTAACACTTGGAATTGTAATGTTTCTATTTACACATTTAACTGTTAAGTAGACATGCACATGCAGAGACTGTATTATAGACACATTAGAAGAAACACTTCCAGCACAGGTATTTAGCTACATGAATCCCATTAACATTAATGGAAGTTGTTACCCTAAATCCCTATGTATCTCGTTAAAATATACCTATTAGTAAAAGGCTGAAACCTACAAAACCCAGCAGTTTCTGATTTAAAACTGAAACTTCACCATTAACTTATCCTATTGTGCCTAGGTAATGCAACACCCTTAACTTCTCAAATTCAAAGATAATCTTTTCTCCATTGAACTTAAAACAAATCTTGTCTTGTTAGTACAATAGGTTCTGCTATAGTTAAACCACTCTGTAACTCCTGATCATGTTGAAAACGTTTTCTCTCTCTACCACTACTATCTATGAAGGGACAGTATTACCAAAATATCTTCAAAACATTTATGAGAAATGGAATATAAAATATAAATGGGCTAATGCATTCCCTAGTAATACATTATAGCAACTCCCTGAGAGGAGGTTGTGGAGAGGAGGGAGCTGGGCTCTTCTCCCAAGGGACAGGGGACAGGACGAGATGGAATGGCCTCAAGCTCCACCAGGGGAGGTTCAGGCTGGACATTAGGAAGAACAATTTCACAGAAAGGGTGATGGGGCAGTGGTAGAGGCTGCCCAGGGAGGGGTTGATTCACCTTCCCTGGAGGTGTTTAAGGGACGGGTGGACGAGGTGCTGAGGGACATGGGTTAGAGATTGATGGGAATGGTTGGACTCGATGATCCGGAGGGTCTCTTCCAACCTGGTGATTCTGTGATTCTGTGATTCTGTGATCATAGTGTTGAAGTATGACAGTGGTAAATTGTCAAGTACTGAATTATTGTTCTTGGCATTTTTTAAAATAAAGACTGAGAGCTTGATGTGTAACGTACGAGTCCTTCTAGAGGAATGAATACCTGAAGAAACCAGATGCTTGAGGGAAACTTTATTTACAGTAAACTCATCTAACAGTGTCATTATGGCAGAAAGAGAACTTAAAGTGGGCACCCCAAAATTTAATCAGAGTGGTTATACACATCCTAGACATAATGAGGAGACTGCATTTGTGTATGATGATAAAGGCCTGTATTGCAGATGGTGTGGTGCGGCATAGGGAAGATGTAGCTGGGAATGAATGAGCTGGCTTGACTGTCAGCTATGGAGTTGCCTTTCCTGAGAGCTATTCCCCAGTTACTGGAGAGGTGGAATTCAAGGGAAGATTAGCATGTCTAGAGGTCTGTACTAATGCCATTGTGTTGTTTCTGATACGTGAGGTAGCTCACTTACTGTTGGCTCAGGTAGCTTTGCACTGTGGATACAATAGAGGATCATGCTTTTATAGCTTTGATAATGGCATAACCTTTTCAGCTTTTGACTGGAAGCTGAAATAAGGAGTACCAGCAAAAGCAGGATCCATAGTGATATATCGGTAAAATATTTGGAATGTAGATCTGCATCAAATATAATTTCCTCCCAGTTTAACAGCAGAGATAAAAGGGTTACAGCTAAAGTAAGTATCAGATATCCAGTAAGTCCTGCTCTTTTTGAGTACAACACGGCACAAAAATAGACTTCTATGCAATCCCACTGCTGTTGCTTTCGTTTTCACTGAAGTGGAAACAGCTCTTCACCTTTGGGCTGGAACCAGTGGGGAAAAATATACTCCTGTGCAAGAAGAAATTACTGTACTTACATTGTATGTATGTGCTTATTCTCCCCCTCACTCCCCCAGCGTAGACTTCTGTTAAATATACTGCAAATACATTTTCTGGCTATAGGTCCCTCAAAGGTCTTTGTTAACCTGTGACCAGTACTCTGGCTCTCAACAAAATTCAGTCCTTACCAGACCTAGCGCATGAGTTTCCTCCTACCAGGAGGAGCTCTGGTAGGGCTTCTTCCAGCAGCTTAACCATTAATAATAAGCAGTGAAATGAGTCATCTGTGCTTTATTTTTAATTAGGGCTGCAGTGAGCTAAAGCTTGAGATTTTTTTTTGCCTGCAGAGCTCAGGAGCTGAAACCAGCAGCTCTCAGCTGGTAGTGGCTGTGCAAGGATTTCTGTAAAGCAACATTTTTAGGTTGTTGTGGATACAAACTGTGGAGCAAAACCAACACAACATACAGATTCACAGGGGCAAGTTAGCATAATTCCTGTTGGCTTAGTCTGGTTGGAAATGTTGTGCTTGCTCTTTTCCTCTTCTACCCACCCCACCATCCCCCACTCTGAAACAGAAGCCCATAATGAGGGAGACAGCACCTGATAAAGGGGAAATTGATATTTAGATAGGAGGGCTGCTTGTTTTAAATGTACTTGTTTATATTTTAGATATGTTTAACAAACTTAGCATGATGCTTTCAAGCCACAAACTGAATGAAAAAATATTTCCACCAACTCATGAAGTCAAAAGATACATTTGCATTTTACACAACTTTTGAAATAATTTCACATCAAGTCCATTAACAAGCCCAGAACTTTCCTGTAGGAAACAAAGTTCTGATGAGCTATCCCTAATAGTCCCTGTGACCCACTAAAAAATTGTTAATGCCTTTTTAATGACAAGTCAATCCAGTGTTCACCTGAGCTGCAATGCCAGCCCTTTGCTATAGTGATAGAGACAGTTGCTTTAAAGGAAGATAGTTCTTGAAATATATTGGAAAGTATTAGGAAAATGTGTTGTGCTGGTTGGCATTTTGTTATATCTTGCTGGGTTAAAATCCTTAATAGTTAGTTCAATTTTTTCTTATCTGGGTTGCTGTTATCTGTAGAGGCCAATCCAACTTGTTCAGCCTGTATGCTTTGTGATGTTGGTGCCAAGCAGTTGGGAACTGACTGTCAGAGACCTGGGCCCAGCTCTGGTGGCCTCCATCAGTTTGGCCACAGCAACTCTTCACTCTTCTTCTTCCTTACCCATGTTTTATTTTGTCTCTTGTTTTGGAATTTTGTTGGGGTAGAAAATGTCATGAGATTTCTGAGATGGTGTCCTTAATTTCAGCAAGCAGGACACAGCGAAGGGTCATGCTATTTGTTATATATATATCTTTATTTCTTAGATGCTGTAACTGTTCCTTTCTGCAACTGCATTAGGTAGGTAATAATTTAAGCTTCTTATGATGGGTGCATTCATTTTTAGCCTGGATTGCAATGGCATTTCTTTTGCATCCCTGGTTAATAGATGGGAGGACAGGTTGTTATGGAACAACCAGTGCGGTAATGTTAAAAGGTTAGGAAGCAAGCTGTGCTGGGCCAAGGACCTGGGCTCTGCAGAGTGCTTCAAAGCAGCATACAAAATATTAATCAAACAGTCAGGTGCTTCTTTCTGCACAGCCTAAATGCAGAATCCCTTGTTCTGGGGTCCAGGAAGAGTCATGCACATCACAAGGTTTCTGTGGCTCAGGTCTAGATGTCTCTAGCAGTCCTTTTGCTTAGAGGGCAGAGACAGACTTTGGTGAGGGGAGCAGAGAGAGAGTGTCCCAAACCCAGGCTGTCTGCCTTGCTCCTTGTCATCATTGCAGCTCTACCGTGTGGCCTGCAAGAGAAGAGGGGAGTGGCGTACAGGTGTATAGTATGTTGCTGGTAATGAGACGTGATGTGCAGACCAGCAGCAGGGAAGAGCATGTGGATATAGACATGTGTGTGTGGAAGGAAAGCTCACTTGAACTGTACTCTTTTTGGTATTGTCACAGGTTACTATTGTCCAGAGCCCTGGCTGAAGTGGTGCACTGGAGTGCTAGTGGGTCACATGAGCCAGGGGTCATGGAGCTTCATGTTGGACTGGGCTAGTCTAGGATGCAGGAAGCTTTTCATTTCCCCTCATGAAGAATAACCTTGATAAAAGACCTCACTTAGTAGCATTTTTCATGCTAAGAGCTAAACTAAATTATAGTTATGGAGATAAATGAAGATAAGAGCAGGCTGAGGGGAAGGAGTGTTTAATTGGTATAGAAACTGGAGAAAAATGACAACTAGGATAGATAAGGCAAGGAGTTAGAGATTGAGATATTAGACTTGGTGGACAATATTTTTAAGTGAGCACCCTTATTCTCCATGAAATGATCAGGAGGAGGACAACAAAGTGGCAAAAGAAGCACAGCAGAAAAGGTCGGTGAGCTGTGACTGCTCTGTCACTGGAGGGGTTCAAAGCCAGGCTGGTTGGGGCTTCATGCAGCTTGATCCAGTGGGAGGTGTCCCTGCCCATGGCAGGGGATTGGAGCTCTATGGGCTTTAAGGTCCCTTCCAACCCAAACTATTCTATGATTCTCATTGGAGATTATATCTTTCTCATTTCTCCCTCTCTCTGCACCTCGTAGTGTTTATTACATGTTTTAGAAGTAAAATACAAATCGCTAAGTAGCTGAAAAATTATATTAAAGAGTATCCATATAGTGATTCATCATTACTGCAGATTTTTATGTCTTCATGTAGTTAATGTAACCTTTTTTTGGAGAGAGTTGGAAGACAGCGTTCAAAAAATCAGTTGGTTTCATTGCCTCACCGCTAGTTTGAATTGCTCTAATTGAAACAAGTATTATTTCATTTGATCTTGTAATTAAACAGTGTAATTTATATTAATCCATTAAATAATTGGGCTAATTGCTTTTACACTGATTGTATCTTAGCCTTTTTTCTTTTAAATTATTCTTGGAACCAAGCAGTTATCTACTGAAAACAAGTAAGCCATGAGCAAAGCAAAGATCTTTCTTACTTGTGGGGATATTTTTTTAGGTCTTTTGACTAAAAAAAACTGTGTTAAAATATGATCACAGAGGCCCTGATTTAGCCACATGTTTAGGTTTCTCATTCAACTGCTGCTTTGTAAACTCTGGGGCTTTATTGAACGAGAGTCTAAATGATGAAAAAACAGGCTTCCATTGGAATGTTAAGCTTTGTCCCAGGGAGGGAAAAGATGGTCTCACACTAGCAAAAGAAATTGGCTTTATTCCTGTTTCCGTTAACTTACAGAGAGTAACCTTTTTGAGTTACTCATCATAAGCCCCTTCTACTCACTGTGTGTGGCTGAGAATATGCACTACTTTCCAGGGAATGGTATGAACCAATAGCAACTGTAAACTGTGATCAGATACGCAAGGCTTAGGTGACTAATGGAATACAATAAATAATGTGCAGCAGTCAGCTTTACAATCTCTCTTTACATTGAAATCTGTTTATATGCATTCAGATAGCATTTATTTATAGGAATAAATCTTGCAGAGATCAGATTGTGAACTATCTGAGAACCTGAAAGGTTCTCTTGTACTTTGAAAAATCTGTTCACAGTTTGCACACTTGAATATAATTTGACATTCTGAAATTAAGATTATTGTGTAGGAATACTCAGGATGCATAATCTTCTTCAGGATAAAGTAATTTCCTCATATGTCTGTCAGAGTTCAGCTTTTTTAGGATGCTCACCTGACTTGTCAGCAACACGCTTGTTGGTTTAAAAGAGAAAAAAAGACAAGGTGCAACAGGATGTTTGGCAAAGGTAGGAGTAAGCATCAGGATACAGCAGATATGTCCATGATGCTTTGGTGAGTTGTGTTTATTTTGCTCTCTGTGTTATTTATTTTTGGTGTCATTTTGGATAGTTGTAGCCATGAATGTGGGTTTTGTATACAGCCTGTGGTTCACTTGGCATCTATGTGCTGTGGGATAGTTGGACTTTGCTGTGAGCAAAATTCTGCAGCAGTGGATGTGATAGCTTAGTGTTAGTGGAACAGGCAATCACTTTGCATCTGAAGGAGATTCTCCAAAATGATGCTTTGCAAATGCTCAAACTTAATCTTCTGAGCAAGAAACTGATAGCTTTACATCTGTTTCACTGATTAGCAGTCCTGTGTCCATGTGGGTCTGTTTGGTGCTTTGCTCTGTTATTGATCTTGTTATTAAAAAGCCCATAACCTAAGGACTACATGAGTTAGATTTGCATTTACTCTGTATGTATATTGTATATTGTCACTTTATACACTGTCATCTGATAGTTACACATTGACGTTATAACATTTTTGAACCACACGTATTGTAATTTTGCTATCTTTGTTGATTTTCTCAAGTTTTCTTACTCTGTTGAGCTGGCCCCGGCAGCTGGGTTTTCCCTACCTGCCCTCCTATCCATTTAAAAAAAAGAATTGTGTAGTTTCAAATCTATTTCTTACAGTATTTCTGGTAAATTGGAGTTGGATTGGACTTGTTTCTTATGTCCTCATTTTATCTTTTTATTTCTGTATTTTAGCACTAATTACTAGTGTGGTGATTAATGTTCCACATACCTGGTAGCTTTGTTCTTTCTGGTTTTGAGATGTTAATTAATCCAACTTTGAAAAAATACTTGCAGTCCTGGTCTTGTGTCACATTTCTAATTCTTTCTGGAAACTGGAGGCTATATAAAAGTTGAGTAATTAGAGATATATTTATGTAACTATACTTGCAGAAACACCAAATGAGTTTAAGAGAATGACTATAATTCTTTGGTACCTTTATTTTATATAGGATTAAAACAAGGTCTATAATATCATTCCAGCATGTATTCATAGTACTATAGTGCAGGCTTGTTCATTTTGAAGGAAGAAAATCCACAACACAAACCATGAAAACTTCTACTCTTCAAAAATATCTAACTTGTTCAGGCACATTCTTTAAATGCCCCTGTAAAAGTTTTAAGGTTTGCAGTACTGATAGGCCTCTGTGTATGAGTATTAAATTGCATTAAACTGCCATGATTTTGTTGACTCTAGGTAGAGTAAGATCATAACATAATAGCAGATTGGGAGAAAGTAAAGCAACAAATATAGTAGATGCAATGCATGCCAGTCACATCCCTTACTAAGCTACGGGAAGGTGATCAGATAGGAAAGATAAGGGTAGTTCAGGAACAGAGAGAAGAATGAATAGCAGCTACTTTCAGAGCATTTCTGTTTATCCTGAAATGCCTGTTTTCTTTGCAAAATCACTAATGGTCACTATTACTGTAACTGTTAAAGTGACCTTTAAATTGCTTTACAAATATCAAGTTGGGGATGCAATCTACCTTTGCACAATAGTCAACTGTCCATCCCAACTTGAAAAAAAAGCAATAAACAAATGAAAAAAACCCAGAGGGTTTTTCAAAGTATTTCAAGAAAAATCCCTCAAGTATTTTTAAAAGTGTTACCTACAGTCCTTAGATTTGCAATAATGTCACCTTTCATATAATGTTAGAAGTGATTTTTGCCTTAGAGAATGACTAAGGTCTTGAAAGATAAAAGATCCCTGTCTGTACCCCTGATTTTGGTGCTCTGTGGCTGAAACAGCATACAATTTTCATTGAATGTGGTGTGTCTGTATATACACTTATGTACAGAAATGTGTACATACCTGCTTTCGGGAACAGAAAGTAACAAGAATTTATGCAGTTGAGTGCAAATATTCTCCTTAGCCCATGATTCTGATGCAGCAGCTGTCTCTCTGCAGATAAATGGATATCTACTCTCTCTTATCTCCCAAGTTGCTCATGTAGTCTCTCCCAACCCATCTGGACAGGTTAGTTAGAGAAGAGGTTTGGGTCTAAGTGGCCTCACACATTTCTTACCTCCTGGACATCATTAACTGTTCTGTATTTCTCTGGTACTGACATCCCAGGTGATATGACTGATATTTCAACGATGATCTGACCCCTAGCTTGCAGATATTAATGCAGATGAATGATTCTGATCAAGGTTTCCCCAGCCCAGTTAGCTTCATTGTCAGTATCAACAGAGTTGACGTTGAGATCCTGCAATGGACTCTTTAACACCACTTATAGTAGGAGTTGTTAAAGATAGTGCCTACTTGTTATATTACCATTGTTGCTGTTACTTATTATTTGTACAATATAATTGATATTTGTGAGACTTTACAAAAATTCAGGTCCCTGACCTTGAGGAGCCCTCATGTTGCTTCTGATGGAGTGTAGGAGGGATGTCAAATGAAAACCTGAACTGAGGGGAGGGTTTATGTTTGTGGGTAAAGTGATGAGATACATTTGGTTACATAAAGCTTATTTTGTTGGGCCAGATCCTCAACCCTATTGATTAAGCAGTGTTGGCCTGAGTATTAAGTGAGAATTCCTCTGCACAGAGGAAACTCCTCATGATGAAAAGTAGTGTCAGCTCAGTTGATCCCTCCTTTTTGGGAGAGTACAGGGGTGCTGTATGTCCTTGGAAGGAAATGGATTTTTCTGCTACCCATTCATCTTGCTGCTGAGATTGTCTGCTGGGACCCATTTTATTGTGCAAGATCTTCAGTGTCTGATACTAGTAAGGGTCAGGCACCCAGTCAGGCTCCTGTATGTCAGTATAACTGCATGTGTGCCCTTTGATCTGCAGAAAATGCAAGATAACTTAACTGAGCTTGGTCAAGATGTAAGAATAGAGTTAGCTGCAATACAGCTTGTATTTTGTGAATGTAAAATGATATTTTAAATGGTCTCTGTATGCTGGAAATTTGAAAAGTGCTTTGAGGTGAAAGGTAGAATTCAGACCTGGTTAGAGTATATTGAGTCCCATTGAAATCTCTGCTCTTACAGTTGTGTTCACTCAGGTCTGATTTTGACCCTGAATTAATCATAAGGGACTAAATTTAACTGTATAAACATACTTGTGCATGCACCTATACATAAAAAGGCACACCCCCTGGTTAACATAGAAAATAAAATGCAGCTAATTATTGTGCATTTTTTAAAAGTATGTCTGCAAGTGATGTGTTTTCAAAACAAACTAAATAATAATTCATCTTGTGTACCCCATGCTGGCTAATAAATAAAGTCAGGACTTAGGAAGCAAATGTAAATATGGGGTTTAATTCCCAACTGCCAAATTAGAAGTATTTTGTGCCCACTTTGCACAGGTGCAAGTGACAACGTAAGTTACAAAATAGCTGGGAATCTGGTCTCACAGTCTGTTGGACTGTTCAAATAATTGAATTTAAAGTGTGGTTACTGACTAACTAAAACCTCTCCAACTGTATTGGTCCTCATTTCCCAACCCTAGGCATGGGAGAAGACCAGGCCATTTGAGAAGGTTACTATTCAGGCTTATGCTTTCAATCAGAATCTGCAGGGGAAAAAAAAAAAGCCAATTTCTTTTATGGTGGCTGTTAATCTGTCAGGAGCAGATTCAAGTTTTGGCAAAGATCTGCGGTGAGATAAAATGAAAGAGCTACCAAACAGCATTGTTAGCATGGGGAGGAGGAAGGGAGGGGAGCTTACATGACTTCCCCAAGTTAAATGCCAAGCACACCTACGTGGTTTTTAATCAGGCCATGTGAAAACCAGGATATTTATAGCTGTAGTAAGCTTTAGCGCTCATTTATCCCAGGGGCAGTGTGTTCATTGGAGAAATGGACTCATAATAGCTAATGCTTGTTTCTGCAAAGTTATTATACTTTATTTGAGTAAGTATAGCATAAGATGCTAACAGTTTTTAAATAAAGCACATATAAATAATTGGTTTAAAGCGCCATGTGATTTACAGCTCAGTAGTGTTGTTCTCAACATTTCAACTTCATGCTTTGACTACTTTCAAATGTATTTCTTCCCTCTCTTGTCATTGTCATCTGCAATTAAGACCTTGAAAGAGTTTGGTTCCGATTTTAGGATGGGAACTTGATTAAGCCACTATTCTTTTCTAATGGCACCTAAAAATCTGTCTTCAAGTGTGTCTTTAGATAGTTGCTGCTGGGTGAAAATATGCATTTATGCAGTCATTGTCTTGGTCAGATGTTTTATCTGCTAAGACAGAAACAAGATATGTTTAAGGGGAGCGGTTAATAGACAAACATGACTGTGAGACTGCATCATATTTGGTACCTGTCTCACCTGACTAATTTTTTTCTTGTGATCTGGATTTGAACATAAACTGCTAAAATAATATGTAAAATTAAAGACCAGGAAAAGGTACAGTTTCTGTGTTGCGTAATGTCCTCTCACTACTATGCACCTGTAATGTAGGATCCCTGGAGCTACTCTCTCCTTGTGGTCTCCTTACTGCTGGGGCAGAGGAGCTCACAGACACCTAGATTAGCTGCAATAATGCTGTTTCCTGCCAAGGAGGAAGATGGGAGACTTTCTTTCCCTGGGTTTTCCCTTGGTAACTTGAATATTGCCGTTATATTTTAGTCCAGGAAACTTTGTGCTACCCAGGGCACAGTCTGGCTGCTGCTGCAGAGCACGGTGGTGCCTGGTGAGGGGTGCTGAGCTTCCTGCTATGAGATCCTGCCACTGGGCAACCTCCATCTGTCTGTGCCAACTCTCATCTCTGCTTTTTTGCTGGTTACCCAGCCCTTTAGGGCACAGCTTGTTCTTTTGGGAATGGAGAATTGGAAAGGACCATCAGGGTTACCAACTCTGCACTGCTGTAACTGCAGGTGTCTGCACAGTTCATTTCAAGTGTAGATGACACCTGGTAGGTCCTTGGCCAGAATTATCCAGCTAGTTTTATTAGTAAACACTACATGCCCATTTTTACCCAGAAATATGCTGACTGCAGAAATTGCATGTTCTCTGGATTTCATTTGCAGTTTCAATGTGAACATGCAGAATAGCATACTGGGTCACTGGGATAATCTTAGAAGATATGTTTTAAGTGCCTCTGTTCTCTTGTAAGCTTCCATTTTTATCCTCCGTTATTTTCGAAAGTTCATAGTTTAGGTAGGAAATTGTTTCAGGGGTTCAAAGTGCATCCTTAAGGAAGCGTGTTGTTGATAATAATATACTGGGTGCATAGCTGGCGTGGTACTCTGCTCTCTTGTTGGGAAGCTTCTAAGGAGATCTTTTGAATATGTCAGCTGTTTGAGTAAATATGGAGAAAATCTGGACTAAACAGAGCTTTCAACTTTTGTACAGCTCTCAACTCCAGTTTCTCTTCATAGCCTTTCAATCTTTAGCTAGTATCTACCCCTCTAGAGCTGATCAGGCTTGTTTGAGTGAAAATTAGGTCTTAGTGCCTTTATTTACATTGAGTATCAGATGACTTGATCAATTTTAATTATAGGAATGAGCTGACTTGGTTTTAACCCATTACTGGTTTTGTACCAGAGGCACGATCTGACCAGGATTTCCAGAATCTTTTGGGTGTGGTAGCTACCATCCAAGATCTACAAGATAAAATAATAGATAAGTGAGGAGAGGATTTTCCTTGACCATGGAAAACTAAGTTTCTACATCTAAGATAAGCAGCTCATGTAAGTAGAAATGCTTGGGATTTCTGCTGTCTGTATGTGATTTTTAGTACAGCACAGGTCAAGAATCAGTCCTGGGAGACCTGATTCTGTTCACTTTATATGTTAATAACCTCAAAGTAGGAACATGAAGTGAAGTGATAATATTTGCCAATGACACACTCTTGTAAGGAACAAGTAAATGTGAGGTCAAAAAACTGTAAAATTGAAAGTAACTTAAATAAACTAGAAGAAAGGTTAGATGAGTGCTTTGTGGATGTTAGTTTAGAGAAATTTAAGGTATAGAGGCTCGCACAGCTATCCAGTGTCCTCTGCACAGGAATTTCCTCCTACCTATTTCCTCCCAGCTGGAGCACTTGCAAACTTGAAATGTAAAGAGAAGATGTGACCACAGGAGTTTAATTCTTGAGACCACACCAGCAGCAGTGGATGGGAAACACCATCATAAATTCCAAGGAGCCACACATGTGAATGCTTATTGTAAAACATCTGGAGACTTCAAAGAAGCTGTTAAAGTAATTCCTAAGTAGATACATTACTCTAAGTTTTCTTATGGCAAATCCATTTTCAGTGAATAGAGATAACCATCTGTGCAAGCTTCAGAGATGAATCCTGGTAGAGGGCATAGTGCTGTGGAAAGGGTAAGCATACCTTTTACTCTAACAGTAAAGAGGATAATAGACCTAATACTAGATACACTTTGAAATATTTCATAAGGTGTGTTTAATGACAGCTGCATATAAATCCATTCACGTTCCAATATTGCTCAGATTTTCTAATTGCAAACTGACAGTTGGTTTTGTGTTTTCAATTTCAAAGCTGCTATCTACTCCTGATTTTTTTTTTCAAACTGCCATACAGTAAGATTGAGAAATTGAGTTGGCTAGGACTGCTGAGTAACCCCATGAACTAATGAAGTAAACATTTGCAACCACTGTGACATGGAAATCATCCAGCTTTCCCTGGTGTACACCTGCAGAAACCTGTGATTCACCTCTGAGTCACTCCGCAAATGTTAGCAGGGCAAAGCTGACAGCCATATAGAGGGCTCATTCTGCTGCCAGTTCTCTCCTTCTCCCCTGGAATAATGACATTAATGATGCTTCCAAATGGCTCACGGGGTTGCAAAATGAAAGATCTAAAAATCCATGTGGCAGCTTGATTTCCTAACAGGATGCATTAAGTAGGACATCGCATGTTTTACAGGCTGAGGTTGATTAGACAATAAGACTTAAAATATGTACCTAAAGTGGTTAGAAAAATAGGTTTTGGAAGCTCAGATCAAAGCTTGCAGGGGGGTGATTAGATAAATAAAAAGTTTAAGCCTAACTGAGCAAATAATTGCACATCCTCTGAAAAGAACAGTTCATAGGGACTGATCAAATGTGAGTCACCCTAGGCACAGATGTCTTTCTAAGGATATTCCATTTAATTTTCTTAATGTACACCGAAAGCATAGAGATACTAGTGCTGATCAGTACATGCTCTTGTTTGCATAAGGAAAGGCTCTTTAAAATTAATGGAGAATGATTAAAACCACAACCAAGTAACCACCAAAAAAAAAAAAGATTTGGTTCCTGTTGTCTAACAGGGATAATTTGTTCTTTAGCAATGATTTCCTCCTCCTCATTACAAGGTTTGGGCTTTCTGTTCTTTAGTGTATGCTAGAACCACATAGCACATGCTCAAAGCTTAAGAGAAATGCCAAGTCTTATTGTGGTCTTTGTTCTTAAGGGTCAATTTGTACTTTTGTTTGCAAACATCAGCCCTGGGAGACAAGTTAGAACCTTGGAAGCACCAAATTGAAACTTGAAGGTCTGTGAGGTTCTTATTGTGCAAGATTGTCTCCTAAGGTAAGGAATGGAGTTTGAGGACAATGTACAAGAGATTGGAGATGAGAGGTCTCTGTAGAGGGGAATCCCATTCCTTGAGGACAGATGTTTTTGAAAGAACTATCTCCTTCATTTAGCTTGGGGTTTTTTTGTGAATCCACCTGCAATCCCCCTGTCCTCTGAAGGGTGTGTATACAGTGAGGCTGCATTAACATTACAGAGAACAGCTTGACAGGGTGAAATTCTGCCCTCTTAATATTTTGGCACATGTTCCGTTTATTGTAACAAAACCAGAATTTCACCTTTGCTGTTTCTGAAGACAAATGAGTAATAGCAGGGAGCTTGGCTTCTTCCAACCTATTCCTCAGGACTCCCTCTGACTCAAGGAGTACTGATGGAGTGAAGCTTGGGAAAATGTAACAAGAAAAAGTTTATGAAAAATATCCTGAGATTCTTAGAAATAAGCTCTGTGCACAATCTTGAGACATGCAGCACTGTCATATTAAAGGTGCCATACAGATGTTTGGCATCTCACTGGCTGAATATATTCCTTACTAAAACATGTTTTGCTTTACTTGTTTGGTCTTTGGACACCAAGCTGTAACGTAAGAGTTACACAGCTCAAAGAAAATGCAATCTGCTCTGTATTCCCTATCACATCTTTTACGTATCTGCAGTAGTCATCTTCTAAATGATTCCAACAAGCTGACCATGGTAGGACTGGTGCATCCATTGGAAGGTTAGAGTTAGTAATATAATATTGAATATTACTTTATTGAATGGCTTGGAACCGTGACTAACTCTGCTTGTTCTTAGTAATACAGGATACCTGACCTTCTGTCCTGAGCTCTTTTATTTCACAAAATACCTAATTTCTGAAGGTAGTTGATCTTTTCTCACTGCTTCTTTCCTCACCTTTCTCTTCTCCACCTTCGTGGCATGGCACTCATGTAATTGAATTTGTCATTATCTGACATCTAGTATGAGAGGGGCAATTCAGAAACTGCCTTGCCAAAGTGCTGTGTAGGTTTTGGTGTCTCTGGCATCACTAGCATGGTTGCCAGCTTTAGGATAACTGGCTAGGCCATGTGATCCATGATTTGTGATCACCTTTTGCATATACTTCAGAGCTAACTCAGAAAGATTCCTGATGTAGTAAACAAAGAATTTTGTAATTCAGACTTTGAGAACCGTTTGTTATATCCAGTAGTGTGGATGGGAGATAAATAATGAAAAAATGGGAGTGAATTTCCCACTTTGTTGGTTTCTAACCTTTACATACTTTGACTTCCTTTATAATTTGGTTCTTATGTTTGTATTTAATGCCTATATTTTTTCCCCCTGTAACTTAACATGCTGTATTTAAATTCAGGAACAATCTTGGGATGGAGAACCAAAAGGTCTATAGAAAGTTTGACTGGTGAAAATAATTTGCTCTATGATTCAGATCAAGGGGTACATTTGCTTCTACCAAGAGCAGAAACTTTTTTTATCTAATAACAATTCACTGTTATTGATGATTAACACTACCACTTGTGATGTGTTCTTAAAGCAGTTACCTTCCTACTCTTACCTCTTAAATCCCCTTTCACTTGGGTGATGCAAGCATTTGATGTATGTTCATATAGAAAAGGGCTTGGTCTTATGTACAGAGGGATTTAAGGGTGTACAGCATCTCAAGGTAGCTACCTAGTACTTTAGAAAATCAGGCAGATTATGTATCAGAAATTTCCCCTTGTAGCTGTTAAATAAATTTATAGATTGGTATTTCTAAAACACAAAAAGGCTAGTTCTGGCTGAAAAGTTTACCTGCATAGAAAGTTAAAGTAAATATTTTTCTTGTCTCATTTTTATAGCCTTACACTTCTTCTTCTGTAATATTTTGAACTTCAAGAAAATTATATTTCAAAAAAATGTGTAATGATGATTTTTTTTATTTATTTGAATCAGCATACAGAAAATGTAATCTAATTTTTTTTTTTTTCAAATACAGTAAAATTGATAAACTAATACTAAGGAAATGGAAGAGCTAAAGTGCTTACATGCCTTGAGAAAATGCAGCTATTGGAAAGGTCTCGGAGGAAGATTATTGTATTGTCACATTACTCGTTGAGTGGAACTGCCCAATTCCACCTTTTTGGTGTATACTTTCTTCTGTGAAAGGGAAGAGTAGTTCCAATTGCCTTGAATCTGGTATAAACCATACGTTTATGCAAAACAAGTGAATTAAACTGTGAATAAATCTATTTTCTATGTTGTATCTGCCCTCTCTACCATGTCTTGCCTCTCTACTATGTCTTACCCTAGGACTACACCAAAGCTACTGAGTTGAAGTAGCAGGTAACATATAGACTTCAAATGTACATTATTGAGAATTCAATGGAAGATACTATAAGGAAGATCAGCTTGGGTTTTAGTTGTTGTAATTTTATGGTTTGGAGCTATATGTGATAGAAGTGATAATTTGAGCATTGCATAACAGTTTCAAAAGGGTGTAACATATTAACATGCTAGATTTTCTTATTGATATAAAACCTTTTGTTCACAAGAGGCTTATTTCATTTACTACCTTGGCTACAATTTTTATTCTTTTCTGCTATATGAGAACTAGGATTTTTTTTTGTGAGGAGGGTGGATAAAATGCAAAGGAAATGGGGTTTTATCAGGGTCCAATCGGGAGTTAATTAGCTATTACAGACAGCCTCAGTGTAGCCCTCCTAATCCCTTCTTTTGTGACTTCAGTCTAGAGCAAGGCTCAGACCTGGGTAAAAGTTGGTAACGCTGGCAGAGTTCTGTGAAATGTACACAAAGCTGCATTTGCTAAGTATTTCTTCATGGGAATGTTCCACAAAGCTCAAAAAAGCCACATGGGTTCTTAACATCCACTACCATTAAGTCAGAGTATGTTGAAATTATTTTCAGTTTCAGAATTTAGCAGTGGTGTTTTCTGTTAAAATGGGAATTTGTCTTAAAAAAAAATTCACATTGATCTAGTGTGCTGCGAGGAAAAGAGCTGCTTGGGCTTTTTTTCAAAACCCAAGTTGCGTCATGAAAAAGTGAGATCCCTGAGAGGAAGGATACCCTGTCCTTAGGACACTTATCTGGAGTCAAGAAAGGCACAGCCTTAATGATGGGTCTTTGGGCAAGTCACCTATTCTCTCTATATTTCAGTTCTCCTGCTATAAGATAGTAATTACAACATCTTCTGTCTCCCCAGGGATGCTAGGATCTGCTCATGTATTTGGCAGTGTCCATACAAGCTAGACATGCAGTAGTGAAGTATGGAAATGCCCTGTTTCCTAAGGTATCTGCTTTAACGATACCAGTCAGAAGTCTAATTTGTGGTCTAAAGGCAGGTAAAAACAATGCTGGATCTGAAAGTGGTGTGTAGGAGGCTAGTTTTAGAATCATAGAATCACCAGGCTGGAAGAGACCCATCAGATCATCGAGTCCAACTGTTCCTATCAAACACTAAACCATGTCCCTCAGGACCTCGCCTACCCGTGCCTTCAACACCTCCAGGGAAGGTGAATCAACCACCTCCCTGGGCAGCCTCTGTCAGTGCCCAATGACCCTTTCTGTGAAAAAGTTTTTCCTAATGTCCAGCCTAAACCTTCCCTGGCAGAGCTTGAGGCCTTTCCCTCTTGTCCTGTCCCCTGTCACTTGGGAGAAAAGGCCAGCACCCTCCTCTCTACAACCTCCTTTCAGGTAGTTCTAGAGAGCAATGAGGTCCCCTCTCAGCCTCCTCTTCTCCAGGCTAAACAACCCCAGCTCTCTCAACCGCTCCTCATAAGGCCTGTTCTTGAGCCCCTTCACCAGTTTCGTTGCTCTTCTCTGGACACTCTCCAGAGCGTCAACATCCTTCTTGTGGTGAGGGGCCCAGAACTGAACACAGTATTCAAGGAGCCTTCTCACCAGTGCCGAATACAGAGGGAGAATAACCTCCCTGGACCTGCTGGTCGCACCGTTTCTGATACAAGCCTAGATGCCATTGGCCTTGGCCACCTGGGCACACTGCTGGCTCATGTTCAGTCGGCTGTCGACTAACACCCCCAGGTCCATCTCCTCCTGGCAGCTCTCCAGACAGACTTCTCCCAGTCTGTAGTTCTGCATAGGGTTGTTGTGCCCCAAGTGCAGGACCCGGCATTTGGCCGTGTTAAACCTCATCCCATTGGACTCAGCCCAGCAGTCCAGCCTGTTTAGATCCCTTTGCAGAGCCTCCCTACCCTCCAAGCAGATCAACACTTCCACCCAGTTTAGTGTCGTCTGCAAACTTGCTAGAAGTTTGTATCTGTTCCTTTCCTGTGTATTGATGCTTCTCTTGACCAGGCAGTTCTTCATTTATTCCTCCTTCCCAGTCTTTCTTCTTCCTGGAATGGTTGTCTAGGGCTTGGGCTCTTGTATAGGATTGTCACAAGGCATGACAACTGCAGTGTGAAATGTTTTCATCCCAATGCAGTTCTGGTCAACTAGACTCAAGCCTGTAATTTTTGGACTTGGTCCAGTGAACTGAAGCAAGCTGGTTTCAAGCAGCTTTGTGTATTTTCCCAAGGCGTTTTTCCCAAGCGTATTATCTACTGCTCCATTGTGTTTAGTGGTTAGCCTCAAAGAAATGGGTTACTAATGTATTCGTGTCATTCTTTTTGTTACAATAAGCCCTATGCCATTAAGTAGGTCCATATGACCTTCCAATGAGACAATAAAGACCTGGATGCAGTTACCAGTCATTACTCCAAGCACACCTTTCATGCAGCAGTGCTGGCCACTCTGAAGTCCTGGGAAAAATGCTTGAGTTTTCCAGCTCTGCAATGGATCTCTTGGGCTATTTTTGGGTGGACAGGGGATCCACACTGCCAAATTATTACTTGGTCAAGTGATAGTTAGATGCTTAGGAAAAGGAATTAATACCTGGAACCAGCCTGTTAGTCCCCTTACACCCAGGGTTGACATGGAGGAAGCGTTGTACAGGGCTTCTTCAGGCAGCACTGGGATTTAGTTATTTTTGCTATCACTTGGATTTCTTCTATTCTGTGCCTGGTTTCTTGACTACTGCACAGCAAATAGATAGGGATTTTGATAGGAATGGTTGGACTTGATGATCCGGTGGGTCTCTTCCAACCTGGTGATTCTATGATTCTGTGAAATACTGAAGATCGATTTCTGTAAAAAACAGAGGATGACATCTCTGCTTCCTGAAATATCAGAGAAGTGAAACTTGTTGCAAGTGTAATTCAGTCTTAGCCTAATTATTTCAAAATGTTGCCTGTGCAGGAAAAAAAGGGAAGAAAAAAAAAAAAGGTGTGAGTTTTTACAATCTCATTCATTTCATCAATGTAAAAGCTTTTTATTTGTCTTCAAAGCAAGTCTGCTACTTCACAACAAAATTTCATATGTCGCAGCTGAGTTCTGTTTAATGGAATTAACTTTTACCCTTTCTAATTATCTTTTGGAACAGGCAATCTTTACAGAATAATTAGTAATAGAAGTACACAATGGATCATTGTCTTTATTACTTGTAAGGAAATACTAGATGCCGTACTAAATCTTGAGGTATGGTCTTACAAAATGTAAAATATTTCCACTCCTTCCTCCTAAATTATATAATGCTCAATATAGTCAACATAATTTAGGCACAATGGGTGGTAACTTTGCTTCTTTGAGATGACAAGCTTTAAATTGTTTTTATAGAATAGCTTCCCAATTTAGTCTGATTAAGCAAGATTAGAGATAGGAGATAGGAGAGGTCTTCAATTTATTTTCAAGATTTCTAAATAAAGGACTTAACATCTTCTTATTAAGGAGGCAAAACCAACTGTGTATTTCCTTAGCAGAACTCCAAATTTCCTTCAATGGTTGTTTATATTGTGGTGTTGTTTTAAAAAGCCTTCTTCTAGTTCTGCTAAAATGAAGTTAGTAACCACACAATTATGGGATTTAAAAAAGTAAGTGCTTCTGCACTTAATGAAAACATACAATCATAAATTAATAGAAATAATACTGGTATAGGTAAGAGTAATTTGGAATATATGTCCTTTTCCTATCTGATTTTTCCAAACATCATAAAAATTATTAGATCTTCATGATTTATACTCCAAGATGTTCTTGTCAAAACCAGAGTGAAATAAATTAAGGAGTATAAAATTAATTTTTATATCAAAATGGGGTGTTTCTCTAAGAATCAAGGCTGAAACTAACCTTTCTTTGATTTAACATTTGCCACAAAACTGGGAGAAAAAAGAAAATGTGCAGGAAAAATGGGTGGGGTCCTCCTTGGACTGCTAGTCTTTATAATTTAATTTGTTGAGAATTTAAAATTACATTAATTGTGCTTAAATAACTGACATTATTTGACACTGCAACAACAGAGCAACAGAAATGAGTGACAAACACACAAAAGACTTTTGTTATCTTTGTTTGTCTGCCTGAATAAATCTCAACAAGTAGTTCAAAGATGTAAATTTATAGCATACTTAATCGTCATTAGATGGTCAATCCTATTGACTCTAAACTGTATTTCACTAATATTAAATAGTTTTGGTATCCACTTCAGTTTGTCTTATGAAGAGTCTTAATTTTCAAATCACTGAAATTTTGTATAGAAAGATCATCAAGAAGGATTGTACACTGTGTTTTGCTACACGCATCTTTATAAAATGTTGTGTGTTTATGTTATTTCAATACCACAGTATTATTCAGAAATACAACCAATGATGGAGACAACTAATATAGGTTTTAAATTTAGAAAGTGATTATTTTGAGATTTGCTTTACTTGCATGGATTGGTGTATTTTTAATTCTTGATACCACTCATCTGAGAAAAGCAAGGTTGCTCTTCATTCCCCATAAAGGTAGTGTGCCTTGATGCAGAAATGCCACAGACTGCAGTGTGAACAACCCCTTTAAAACAAGTTGGCTAAAACCAGCCAGTCATAATTGTGTGTCTGAGTGTGCAATGAGATGTACAGACGCACTGTTGGATCTTGCTATAAGAATGCCGTGCTAATGCTCTTTCTATATCCATTTACCTTTAATTGTAGAGGAAAAATATATACCATACTCTCTGGTAGCAAAAGCCTCTTGCAAACAGTGTTGGGGGGGATCTCTTATTAATTGCTTTCTTTTATGAAAATCTCAAAAAATATGCTTAAGTACCACAAGGCCTAGAGTGAAATTAAATGTGTTCTACTTGTTAAAACCAAACAATTTAATTGAAATTATTTACAAATTTATCTTGAACTTTCCCTGCTATTTGCATTGAAAAAAAGTAATAGAATTGAATCACTGTCAACTTTTATTTTTGCAATATTATATTTAAAGAGGTTGAAGGGATTTTGATTTAGTTTTGATTTTTGTATTTGATGTTATAAAACATTTTCTCTAACCTTGACCTAAATTTGATGTCAAATATTGTGGTTTGGTGGGGAAGATTTTAATTTGAAGCCATTTGTTTCTTCTCTTCCCCATCTTTTCAATTTGTCAGCTAACTGATCATTTATTAAATTACTACTATGTAAAATACTCTAAATACTAATGAATGCAACAAATATCATATCCATTTGTATCAAATAAAGGTATTTGTCAGACAGCCTTGCAGTCTCACTTGAGAAGAGCATCTCTGGCAAACCTCAGTTCTCCTTTGACTCAGTCTTCACATGCTGTCAATTTTACTGAGCTATAGTCTTAAATTTAAGTAGGCATTTAAAACAGTTCTAAGGCACAGTGCTATAGAATTGTTAGTGAGCTACGGAAGTCCTAAGCCCGGAAGTTATTAAGTCTTGTACTCCCTTCTATACCTGCTGGTATGGAAATTATGGAACCACTGTAGCATTTTAAGAGAAATTAGAATGAGTTCAGGATCTCCCAAAGATGTTTGCTTCTATTAAATATTCTGTATTTTTCTATAGAAAATTAGTAGCCAAGTTTCTTATTTTCTCTTATTCTAGAACAGAGAGGGCTTGAAATGAAATCCCACCTCAGAAGTTGAAGGGCAGCTCTACTGATGTTCTTAACTTTCATTAATGACATTTAGTTTAATTATTACATCTCTATGGTCATTTATAGCAGTAGCTATATAAACTCAATAAGAATATTTAATTTGCTATAGCCTTCCAATAGAAATAAAATCAGAATTTGGCCCATCTGGACTGAACATTAATATTTGGTGAGGGTGTAGTTTTCCTTAGCTTGCTGGCTGTTTAATTAATCAGCTGAATGATGTTATTTCACACCAGTGACTGGTTAAGATTGTTAAGACAAAAAAAAAAATCAGGATCTCCTTTAGGCTAAGCAACAGCATCCCCCACTGAAGCAGGTGACGATTTTTTTGTCTTGTTTGGGAAAAACTACTCCACAAAGTCTTGCTGCAAACTTACGGCTAGCAAATGCATTATCCTGTGTGCAAGAAGAGAGACACACTTGTTGAATCACTCTTACTGGAAACAATTAACTTTTTAGTTTTCCTATACATAATAGGAAATATGAAGGGTACCTTTCTTCCTGCAGGTCCCATGTAGCCTTACCCAGTAAGGCCTCTAGTATCCACCCTAAAATTTTGGAGAGAAAAAGGAACACTAATGTCGTGCTTTTGCTATTACTGGTTTTGCTCTCTCCTTCAGTAAACACAGACAAATCTTTCATTGCTACTTGCAGGACAAAACCAAATTCTGTTGTTCATAGTGAATCCAAAACGTAGAGGTTAGGCATTTCAAGTTCCTAGGACATTGAGAGATTTTGTTATGAAATATTTACTCTTGAAGGGTCAAAATCTCCTGAAATAAGCAATTTCTGACATCTGTGACTAGAGTAGAATCAGGACCTTAACCCTTTGATTTCTCTTTGAACAGCACAGCTGAAGACCCAGCTGGATGTTGAGCAAGCATTTCCTTCTGATGATGTAAATAAATAAGTAAAACGTAACACTGGATTGAAAAAAAATACTAGCAGGTCCCAGTAATTCCTGACTATCTTGTTATTTAATTGGTATTACACTACTAAGGACATGCTAGAGTGCCTGATGTCTTTGCTGTGCTTTAGAAAGGGATGTAATAGTCAAGAGCACTAGTGCCTTCTTTTGAGTGTAACAGTGCGCTATTAAGCTGATAGGATCAGCAAACTTCCTAAAGCCTGCAGGATGAATTGATGTTTTTCAAAGACTTGTTTAGGAAAACAAGGGAAGTGAATGTTCATAGTCTTTTAAGCAGGAGAAAAAAGAGAGTGAGAAAGAGAGAAAACTCTCAACAAGGGATTATTCCTTTGTTGGTTCCATTCTGACAAGAAAAGATAACATACACTGATGATGTTTTGCTTTTGTTTAAATACTTATTTGTGCTACTCCATGTGAGTGGGGGAAAGAAAATTTGTCATGTTGGTAAGATGCAACAAGCAATAGGATATTTATAAACAGATCAGTTACAGGTAGAGACTAGTTTACAGCTTCAGTTCCTACACTTTCGTATAATAAAAGGTAGAAGCATACAGTGATAATGGTCACTGATGAATGTAGTGGTCAAAAATAACAAGTCACTATTAGGCTGAGATTTTTTTCTTTGTTGTGCTTTAATATAAAACATTCCTAATTTAGTAATACTAGCTAAGATTAGTAATGCTAGAGATTTTGTGATAATACTAGGAAACTGAACTATGCCAGTGTGGCATTTCCAGGTCAGCTTTGCAAATATGTTTGGCTCCCATTTTATTTTCAGTTTCCACAAGCACAGTTGTAGATGAAATTTTTCAGCAGGAGTGTCCACAGGGGCAAATACTGGGCTTCAACACTTGCATACTACTGAAAAGAATTCTGGACTGCTAATTTAGGGATCAGATAATGTGCCTGATATTGCATAAGAGTTCTATTAAAAGTAGATCTAACAGCATAGCTCCTGGACAAGATACAAGGTTGGTGGTTGGCTGGACTTTGGGTTTCATCCACCTTGGGAATTTCTGTGTAATCAAAGGTATTTGTGCTCATACCCTTTTCCAGAGGAGTAATGCCTTCTCACAAAACCACTGACCACCTTTTCTTGTCCCAGGGTTGCCACTCCACTGTTATTGGCATGACAGTTTATGAGTGTGTTGTGAAGGAGAAGGCAGCACACTTGGACACAAACTTTGCCAGATTAAAAATAATCCTGATAAAAGAGAGACTGAGATATTTTAACTGGAGATCCACCACTGAGTTTGTTTGTTTTGCTGTTGTGGCATCCTAGCAGAGGTGGTGCATAGTAGGGTGGAGATGCCAGCATCAATGTCTGGCAACTTGATAAACAATGCAGAGACATTTTGTTTGCAATTTATTTATCTTTATCATTTGGGCTTACAACAGAAATGGCTACTGTGCCAGAGCTCTTGAACTCTTGTTAATCTCCACTGAGAACTCTTGGGACTCTCTGCCCTTGTTTTATCCAGTGTAGAAGTATTTGTCATCGGTCTAATTCAGCTTTCATAGATGTATGGGAAGACTCCTCCTGGTTAAAAAGGGAACTGGTAGCAGCATTTATTTTCTGGAGATTCTTTCTCATGGGACTGTAGTGTCTGGTACTCTACTGCCTTATGTCCTGTGTTGTTATTTGTTCATGCTGATGCTAGTACATAAAATTGCACTCTTCTGATTTGGAAGCATTTTGTAATCCATCAGCACAAGTAGAAATGCCTACACAAAGAGCAGAGCAATGGAAATGTGTGTTTAACAAATGCAAGGGCATTTGTACAAGTTGGGATGCTTGTAAGCAGAGAAGAATTCTGTAAACAGTCTTAACTGGAAGTATATTTACATATTCTGTTAAAGTAAGTACTGTAGATATTTACAAATAGAAATATTTTTACAGACGTTCAGTCTTAGTCTAGAAGGAAAGTTTTCCTAAGAAAGTTTTTATTTGCTCACTTGAATGTAAAAAGAAAGAACTGTGTACATTTTTGGTTTTTTTCCTTACCTTGTCCATACTTCCAACAGGGAATTGGCATCATCAGATAGTTGAATTAAAATTGAAACTGTTCAGTGGAAGAGTTAAGATTTATTGCATTTAGGGCTAGTTTCTGACACATTTTCTCCAGTAGAATAAATCGTTGTTTTCTCTGCAAGTAACTGAAAAAGTAGGATACAGAACCCAGCAATCCCCAGAAATCCCCAGCAATTGCTAATGCTTATACTTCTGCAGTCATGTCTGTGTATAGAATCATAGAATCATAGAATAACTGGGTTGGAAAAGACCCACCAGATCATTGAGTCCAACCATTCCTGTCAAACACTAAACCATGCCCCTTAGCACCTCATCCACCCGTCCCTTAAACACCTCCAGGGAAGGTGAATCAACTACCTCCCTAGGAAGCCTGTTCCAGGGAATTCTGTCTAAAAATTGCCTTCTTTTTAGTTTGGTTCAGAAAGGAGGATTTCACAGAATTATAACTGCATTTGAATCCAAGAGATTTCTTTTGCTATAAAACTCTGAAGAGCCTAATATGCTACTGCCCTGTCTAAAATAGTGTAAAGTGAAGCTGTTCCAGTGTGATGTGTCAGACTAATTGCTTTGACTAGCTGGGCATCCTCTGAGCTCACTGTATCATGAATACAGCGGATACATTAGGTTTCTTACCACTGCACTCTGGATGTTGTGCTAGCTTCTAACTGCTTTTCTACTATTTTACTTTGTACGTATTGTGTTACATTTTTGCTGTTCAGTGTTTGTCAACACTGTATTTCAAAATACCATGGAACTGCTGAGTGCTATGCAATCAACGTGTAACATTTAAAGAACACTGTTTTGTGTGGGACAACCCGCTGTAAGTTTGAATACCAAGTATCCCATTCACATTTTGGTGGATAGATCAGAAATTTGATGTTTGCCAGATATGAAGTATTGAAGAACTTCATGTGCTGGATTAGTTCACTGTAGTGATCTCCTTTACAATGAGCAACTAATAAAATTTTGTATGCAAAAATTTACATGACTACATTATGCTATTTGTGGGTGATAGTTCAAACATGCAATTAAAAAAATCTTCAGATTCCTTTATTGTTTTTATCAAATGGGCAGACAATCTTTCAGAAAAAGAAACCAAAAGAAAATATTTACCTCCAACTGTTAAGAAAATATTCATAAAGCAGCTGTAGCAAATAGACTGGAAGAGTTGGCTTGATCAGATGTATAACAGTTCATAGCAAATTGTTTTAAGAACTCAGTTGACATATGCTACAAGTATAACAATGTTCTGCACAGTAGTAAAAATAATATAATAAATCTCCTTAAGAAACAGCTGCCAGAAAGTTTGCCTTGCCTTGTAGTGTAACCTGTGGATTCCAACAGAGTACGGTAATCTGTGTAAAAATGCAGTTCATGGAAATATCACCCACATCCTGTTTACCCGGCAAATACCTCCTCATCCGTTAGTTTTGGTAGCACAGCCCAGAACACCTTGCTGACTGGAACCTCCCACCCTGCATAAAACATAATAAACAGTTAGTATTGGTGAGATTTAGTACAAAATAAGGAGGTTTAATTAATTCTAAATGGTGCTTTTCAGAGTGTCAAAAGCTCAGCCAACTGAAGTGGAAAAAGGGGTTATAGTGGCTAGAGCCTGGCAACGCAGCTAATCTAGGCACTCCTGAGCAAGCTCATTTCCAATGCTTACATCAGTATATCGGCATGTTGAGGTAGAGCTGCCTGGGGATGGCAAAGGGAACAAGCCACATTACAGACAGACCTGCTAGTGTGGGGCTGCACAGTTAAGGGTCTGCGGCAGCTTCTGTGACAAGAGTGCATTGTCACAGCACAGGACCTGTGCTGCTGGACAGTGCAAGGTTTTTTGCACTCTGAGTATTTGGAAGTAACCCAGACAAACTGGGGGACTGATGCTTGGTGCACACAAAACCCTCTGAGATGGAGGTTGTAGAAATATGTGGATTAGATATAATGCTGTGGACCATGCTTTCAGTCATTGTAAATTAGAGCAGCTCCACTGCAGCAAACTGTTGCTCTCCTGGTCCAAGGCATTTAGGTAGCATTTTTTAAATTGGTGGTTACATGCTTACTTTAAAAGAGAGAGGGACTCTGCCCATGCAGGTGTTTGGCTTTAGTTTTCCAGTGTATAAGTCAAAATGTGTTTTGAGTAATTGTGGTTTGATTGTTTAAAAGACAAACTAAATTGTTGAACTTATGTATCAAGAATTTCTTCTTCTGGAGGTCACTCTTGCTACTTATTCCTAAAGGCTAATAGTTTGAAACACAAATACCATCAGTTAAGCTATCAAATATTGTGAAGGTTTTTGGATTGTATTTTCTATCATAATTTTAACAGTAGCCAGGATATGCTTATCTACTCAATGTTGTTTCTGTTTAAATTAGTAACAGAAATACTGTAGACTATTAACACAGCACACAGTGAATAATGTTAAATTTGAACAAAAAAGTTAAGAATACGAGCCTGGTGCTGAAATGGATGTGAGAGACTTCAGCTAAAAATCCCCCTCAGATTTATAAGGCCTCTGGTAATAACCCTTAAAAATAAGCTGACACTTCATAGTAAGTTCTTATTCATTCATTATTTAGGAAAACCTCAGTACTATTTGCTGAGAACCAGTCAGATGACCCACAGACAACAGAAGCTTGCAAAGTTTTAATAAGCTAGATAATTCCTTTTTATAACTGTAATTGCTCATTTCAGCCACTGGACCATAGCAGCTTCAAATTCTTTTCTTCTGAACTCCTGTGCAAAGTGACTTTCTACAGTTTTTAATTGTACCCTCAGCTAAATTCATGTTTGATTCAAGTT
Organism: Piaya cayana; assembly: GCA_013389865.1. NCBI lineage: Eukaryota > Metazoa > Chordata > Aves > Cuculiformes > Coccyzidae > Piaya > Piaya cayana. The sequence goes on from WAAB01009245.1 coordinate 491,197, forward strand.
TCATCCGTTGAAGAGGCTTAATGTTTTGGTCTTGTTTTTACAAAGCATGTAAACCTAAAGTGGGACTGCTCATATTCCAAAGAAGTCTATAGCTCAGTACTGCTCTGACTGGATCCTCTGTGTGTGCTGTTTCTTGAGGTGTGCAGCTCTGTCTTTTAGTTTGCCCTGAATATCCGTGCTGTTGCTGCACTTACCCATGTGGTTCAGGATGTTCATAATGAGTTTGTCTCCCTGCAAAGGCACTCCCTTACATTGTGTCCATAACAGGGGACATGTTAGTTCAAAATCTGCTTACTGTCCTTATGAACTATAGTAAGTTCTCTTGTGCTGCTATCCATTTATCATTTATTTGTTGACATATCCCTCCCAAGGGAAAAACAAAAAAATCCATCCCAAACCAAAACCATAAACTGCAAACCTCAGAATTTCAACAAGAGAGCAATTTGACATTTCTCTGACAAAGATGTTCCTGAACACGTACCTTCTACATGCATCAAGCTGGTGGCAGGGTGGGAAGAGATGCTGACTTTGGACATGACTGCCTTGTGCCAATAGGCTCCTTTCTGTATATGACTTTCTTTTTTTCCATGTGTTTGTACTGGACGGGGAAGATTTTGACCATGACCACATTCTAGTCTTCCAAGGAGTGCCAGGGAAGGGACAGTCTCATGGCTGAAACACAGGCAGTGGAGGCTGAACAGTCAGAGGCCTGGTACTGACCAGGCTTTGTCACAAATTTGGGGACAGTAATTTTCTCTCATCATGACTCAGTGCTTGCAACAGAAATAAAAAGGGGAGAGGAAGAAGAGTCTTTTGTTTGTGTGGAACATGTTTTCAGATCCTGTGTGCACCATAAAAATTATTTTCAGAAAAGAGAGAATTGTTGAGGAGGTTTCCTGTATGTTTGGAAGTTAATTCATTTTTTTCCTAGGCATTCCAGACTCTTGCACAACTGGCAGTTAGGATTGGTATACCTTTTCAATCAGATTTCTATTACAATAAGGTTGTGCTTTAAATAGGCATATATTATTTAGGGCAGAATTTTAGGTTTTTTTTCCGAAAGCAAGATATTTTCCTTTCTGAGTCTAGAAGATGCAAGTGAAAAGTGAGGAGTGGAGGACAGGAAATTAAAGTTTCTTTTATCCTTGGGATTCTTTTCTTTTCAAATTTTGTGCAGTGATTTGACTTGCTATTTTATTTTATCCAATGTGGATTGTTCATCAGAGGTGGTTTTACGATGGGGGAACTAGTGCACTATTCCAGTCAGATAACTGAGATAATTAAATCACAGTGAGATAATTTTGTCTTCATTTTATTCCTCTGCATCAGTCACTGATCTTGATTTAACAACACATGCAGATGGAAGATTTCTGACTAGAGGTATCTGTGATGATGTAAGGAATAGGAACCATTTCAGGATTTATTCTTCACTTGCTGGCATAATGCAGATGTTCTCTCAAAGGCTGGCAATAGCAAAATAGATACCAGGGAGCACTGTGCAAGTCTTTCAATGATCAGAACTGAAAGATCAAGTTGTGCTAGTTCAGGAATATAGCTGACTCTGACGCAGTCAGTTCTACCACAGGAGGGTGTCAGAGTTGTACCAGGTTGACATGGGCAACTGTTTATTGACTTTTGAAGTAATATGAATGTAATTTTTGTTGGATGTGTGTGACTTTTTGTAGTATTTTGATAGCTTATCATGTTCTAAAAGGGTAAAGGAAAAGTGAAGAAGAGAAATGGGGGTGTTCAGACAATGATACATCAGCATCTCTTGATGTCTTACAATTTCAATCTATACACTAATAAGACTGGCAATTTTATGCATGAGTGTAAACCTTATGCAACAGAATGTATTTTGTCATTAACTGAATGGACAATTTTGTCACTATGAGCAATTTTTGCTAAAAATAAACAAATCCATTTTGTAACTAAATGCATTTATTTAGAAACAAGGGACGTCTGTCTCATTGGGAGGGAGTGGGTGTTTTGAGAAAGAGGTGGCTTGTGAGTCAGAACTCCTTAGATCTATTCCTGGTTCTGTTCTTATTCATTACTGGTTGGATCCTAAATAAGTGGGAATTGGGCCAAACCTTCTGTGACCTAAACCTAATTATACCAAAGTAAAAGTCAAGTTTTAGGCAAAGAGTTTCTTAACCTGTCTTTACTAAAACACAATAATTCCGACGGAACAAATCAGATGTGCTTCTCTAGTCCATTCCCTTTGAATGTGTGATGGTGGACATACTGTTTCTGTTCTAGAGTTAGTCAATTTTATTTCCTACTCCTCAATAAACCACAGATTTTTTTTTTTTCTGAAATCTGGGACTCTAAATAGCAACACATATTTATATACAGATAGTATGCTCAGTTATTTGAAGCTGATGATGTCCATTTTTGTTTTCAAATTCCGATTACATGTTTGTTAAAAGTAAAATAAACAATTTATTTTTTTATATAGTTAAGAGGCTTTTCAAGTAGTTAAAGTATTTCATGGATAGTGAATGTATGTAATGACTATCCTCCTACAGTCTCTTACCCACTTTGACTATAGCGATGTTCACTCTCTTTCATTTAAGACCATAGAAAATAAAAGAGCTTTCCCCAGGTTTTCAAATACAGTCCTCTGTGTTCACTGGAAACCATACAATTAATTAACAGATAAGAAAAATCCATAACCTGTTATCACTGTCCCCAATATTCTTTCCATACCAAACTTCTGACCTGTAGTGAAAACCCAAATCCCAATCTGCTGCGTTACAGCAAAAGAACAACAACAACAAAATTTTTTTAAAAAATGAAGTGATGCTAATGTCTTAAATCCTTGCAACAGAAGAGAAGAAAGTATTTGGATAAAGCACTTATTTGTCAAATTTACCTTTTTGGGTGCTGCTGGTAGGATGTGAGATAAATTAAGGGCAACGCATTTCCAGAGTACATCAAAAGCCTTCCTTCCAGCAGCAAAGCAGTATTGAACGTTTACCTTTCTTTCTAGAAAATACTTCCAGAGGTTGGGGGAGGGTGATTTAGTGTGGTATACATCCCATTATTGCAGATGGGATTTTTTTTTTGCGTGTGTGTGTGTGTGTTTCAATTTAGACTCAACAATATGGAAGCAATTCTCAGAGGACACAATGTTCTTGTTGTACATATAGTGTATTGCTACTAAACATAAGAATAACTGAATCAATAGAATGTATAAATAGATATCTCCTCTACCCATCTGCACATCTACAATGTGTTTAATGTATTAATTAAAACCTTCAGCCAAAAGAAAAATGAAGCTTGAACACTAATCTGAAAACATTCTTTTTTAACGTGTCAGGAGTGTACTGTATGAAACGGCTTCCTTAACAGCTTAATAAGTAAGTGAGAAATGTTGCAGCAGGTAGAGGATCTTCAGCGATAACAACTATTGCAAATGATTGGATTTTTTTTTAAAAGACTTAGTTTAAATCTGTTAACTTGAGAAAATTCAGTTGTTCCTGAGTAAAGGGAAAGGATCTGGTGTCTGTCCTAGGTTAAGGGACAGAGAGAAAGGTTTAAGTCCTACTTTGAGCTCTAGCACAAAATCAGACCTGGGTTCTCCCAACCAGGAAATTTGCAGATAGTAGTGGGGACTACACAGCTAAATGCTTACTAAGTTCATGTGAGCATACATTTCATAATGTATGTGCTACTAGAGCTAGGATAGTCTAAATGTATTTTGAAGAGTTCTAATGCACTGACACATTTTTAATCACATTTCCCATGAAATGCTATGTCATGGACAAAAGTCTCCCTCATGCCAATGTGAAAATGAGGACGTCTCTCATACTGTTGTTACTGAGGTGACCAAGCACAATTTGTCTCAGTGCAGAACTGCAAAACAATTTACTCCTGTACTAGAACTTTCTCTCATTCAGAGATGATTGCTCACACCAGCAGCATTGTCTGACATAAAATAAAGTCCTTGTTTCAATGTGTACAATTCCTCAGAAAATTAATTTGACACATAGAGTGCAAATATATTACTAGCTTTTGATCATTTTCTCCATTGTTGTGGAGCTCTAGCAACATACACACTATGGTGTAAGGTAACACTAATGTTACTAGTTAGGACATGGGCTGGACTATAGGAGAGTGCTCTTTATTCCATAAGGATTGAAAAGCCCAGGACAGGTTGAACAGTGATGAGGTGCTTCTACTGCTGTGGTGCTGAGAAGGTTATGCCAAATGCTCTGCTCTGCTTTTCAGCATGGATCACAGAATGACAGTCCCTTGTGAGACAATCATTTGAAAGGTCCAGGCTCTCCATACGTTGTAGTGAGATCATATTACTGACAAGCAGAGGACCAATTATGGACAGAAGCAGAGAGAGAAAACCCACACTCTGAAATCTTGCTGCATCATTCTTTTCCTGTAAACTAAAGTGGTTTCATATTATCATTGCACTGGTTTGTTTTTTTTTAATTTCACCATGCAGTCCTTGACTGGCATGGCACATCACAAGTGAGATCTCTAGTGTGAGGTGGTCATTGCCTGGACAGTTTGAGCCCAATGCACAAGGTTGTGATAGTGATCAGTTAAAGCTGAATGCTCTTCATCAGGGACAGTCAGGACTGCCAGATAATGAAAAAAAAATAGTGTGTGACCCCCTGCTACATGGAAACTTTATGAAAAATCAGGAAAACTCAAAATCAAAACCCCTAACCATAACAAACTCTCAGTTGCCTGGTATTTTATTTGATCATCAATTCACAGTTTCTTTAAACACAAGGGCTACGGACTTCTTTAAAAAATAATGAGCTATGATTCTCCTGTAACTAAATAACTTGAGGAGCTGGGGACTTTTGAGGATCTCTAAACAACACGAGACTGCAATCAGGAGAAAAGTTGAGGCAATTTGGATACTTCGTAGGCTAACAAGGTTTAATCTACTCCTGCTGTTGATGCATTGCCATTTAATTCAGCGAGACTGTGCTCAGTACTAGGTGAAATTTAAGTAGTGGTTTACAACAAATAACTATGAATTTTCATATCCATCAACAGGCTGCAAAAGGAATGATCTAAAATTAATGCAAAAAAGAAGCAGAACATTGTATTTGAACTATTTCTGTGGCACTCATCGAACCTTCAGTAAATTACCCAGCTAACTGCATTTTCCTCAGTAGTAATCTTTGAAAATGTTTTATGTTGTGTATTAAATACATACTTGGTGATGTTTCTTCTTTCCCCATTAGATTTATGTTATTTTAGCATGATACTTTTTTAGTTACTGAAATAATTCAGCACTTTGTTTGTAGAACTCTTTAACGAACCTTTGTTATCACTAACAACATTTTTTTTCTGCCACTGCACATTAAAGATTCAGGACTAAATCTTAAGCTGTGTAAGCTGATCTGGCTTCCAGTGAAGTCAATCCTTTAACTTTGTGAAGACTTTCAGTCATAGCCAAGAGAGGAATAAGAAAGTCACTGTAGCTGTTGTACTCATCTTATTGGTCAGACCTGTAATTGCACGAGGAAATGGAATGTTTTAAAAATTCTTCTGTTTGTGCTAGAGTATCTTATGAAAAATGTATTTATGGCCACTCTATACTTTGTAGAGTGAGTTTGGGGTGGGGCAGGGTGTGGAGCTGAGCAAAATAATTCATTTTTAAAAGGGTATCTTAATTGAAACTATGGAAACTAAAGTGGAAAATAATTTATCCAAACAAATTTTGTATTCCATAAAGATGTGGGTACATAAAGCACACAAGCCCATTGCTTATTAGATTATTTCAGGTCTTCACAAGCTGTTTGCTTACTCCAATAGCAACTTGTTGATTACAGGAAGCCTTTTGTGAGAAATGGCCCAAAAAACAATAGAAAGCATCAGAATTAGTAAAGTGTCTAAGGAAGGTCTTAAAATGACACCCACGCTATGAAGGGAAGACCAAATTTGCTTTTTCTGAAGGGAATTTGTGTTTGTCAGGAAGGGCTCCTGGCGTCTTTGTTTCCACGCCTTGATGTGTGACCAGGAGCCTCCAAGCCTCCCGTCACCCCTGGCCTTGTTCTGCCACCGCGCTGCCCACCCATACCGACACCGCAGGGGGAAGGGTTTCAGAGGAGCCGGAATCAAAAGCGGAGGGAGGAAAAAAAGTGCTTTTCAGGGTCTGATGTGTGGGAATCAAATGAGAGGCCTAGCTCAAATCCGGTCGCCAGGCAACCATAGTGATATGCCGAGGGAATATCATTAAAGTTGGAAACTAAGCAGTCGCTCTGAATTAGCAAACCTGACCGCCGTGTGGATGATGCACCAGAGCCACTTCAGCCCCCAAGCTCCGTTTCTGCATGTAGAGGAGGAAAAAAGCAGCTGATTTGTGGACTTTTTCATAAAAAAGACAATGGCTGTCCAGACACAGAGTTGGTGGTGAAATATGGTAACTGCCAGGCTTGCAGCTGGCCCTCTGACACAAGATTAATAAGTTGCCGTTTCCTAGCCGACCACAACCTAGTGGGAACTATCCGGCATTTTTCCGTGAATTGTGGGTAACAGCCTTCCCTCAAGCTGGCCTACTTTAACGCTCTGCTTTCTGCAGATCGCTGAAAGTGCAGTAAACATCTGTGGCTGCAATGAGGTCAGTGGAGATGATGTCCAGCAGCTGCCACCTGAGCTAGCCTAACCTCTCACGTGCACAAAACCCAGGGCTGGTTTTAGATTGAGGCACCGTCCGCTGAAGAGGTGACTGTGGCCATGGGTTAAGCACTTCAGAAAGTTTTGCTGCGACTGGAGCACAGAGGGGGTGGCGGGGGACCAGGTTCGGAAATGACAATGTGACAAGAGAGCGGGGGTGAACCTATTGAATTAGATTTAGGCTGTGCTGGATATTATCATTGACATGAATAAGCAAAGCTTATCTGCTCTTTCCTTCTTGAAAGGTTGAATGAAATTGAGTTGCCAACCTCTGTATTTTACCACCGTTTGGCTGAAATGGCTCAGAGGCATACATGATCACTTAAAAGGAAGCCAGGTTGAGTCAAACTGCAACACGTATGTATGTGTTTCTGACAGCAACATCTCAAACACAGTGTGACATGGCATAACATTTAGAGGTAATTTGATTACAGGCACTGTGTAATGCAAATCAGGCTTTCCCAAACATGTTAATTTTTTGTCACAATAGCTCACCAACAGAGTCAAATTTGGTTTATTTTAAGGTATATTCAAGCTATGTTTTTTATTATACTAAAGCATTGTAATATAACTGTGTGTATTTGCCCACAGATTATAAAGAACTAAAAGATTAGTGAATCCCCTGGCTTCTCTATTTCTAGGTTTAATTTTTAAGTGATGATATGATGAAAATCTTTCTTTATAAGAAATGTACATTAGAAGAGAACCATTTGACTGTTCCTTTAGGCTTAGAAATTTGGAAAGAACAAGTTGCGACTCAAATGCACAGGTTATTGTGAGTAGGAAAAAACGTGAATGCATTTTTAAAAGTTGTTAAGCTTCTCTATGATCAGTTCATTAATTTAGAGCCACACACAGCTGAGTTACAAGTAATTTTAAATATTAATTTTATTAGTGTGTAGGGAAGATCTGTCAGAATAACCCTGGATGTGAAAGTGCAAGATGTGTGCTTTCTATTCCTAGATTTTCTTCTGTGAAACTGCTTCCTTCTTTCTTGTCTCTGTTTCCCCAGTTTTACATGGTACATTCAGAGGCACAAATGATAAAGATCACAGAGAAGCTAAATTTGAATTATAATGTTAGCCTGGGGAGAACATTCTTAATTTTTGAGCTTCTGTTTTTAGAAATTGCTTTGTCGAGTGATATTATTCTGATGATTCAGAGCCAAAGAAACTTTAAGTGGTAGCAGAGGCCTGCTGGAACACAGCATAGTTCCTCACATCCAGCGTCTGTCAGATACCAACCAAAAGACTCAGCATTGGCAGGTGGCTTCCATCAATGTGCTATATAATTGGCACTGGAAATCAGTCTGATTTGACAGCATTGAAGTGTCTTACTTGCTGGAATAGGAGAAGGTGATGGGAAGTGGAGAAATGATCTGGCATGGTTAGCTGAAGTTTGATCAATGCAGTCAGTGCAGACTGCAAACATAGATTCGAAGTGAAACCGAGCTGAGCATAACCAGGGAGAAGCCCAGATGATGAGAACCCCAGATGAGAGCACAATCTGAATATTTAGTCATTCATCTTTGCAAAAAAGTTTGAGCGAGAAGTGGTAACTTTTCCTGAATCTGGAAAAAACGTTCCAGCATCAACCAGCCATGATTATTCCTTCCTAATATAAGTCCCAAGGTCTCCTTTTTAACAAGTGTAAAGATGTAAATAAAAGAAATATCCCCTAGTCAATATTAAAGAGGAACCCAGAACATAAACATCAGTAAAACTTTATATGCTGTAAACATTTCCTGCACATTTACTGGTCTGCCACAATCTTTCATCCATGCTTTTTGCTCCTGAAAAATGTGAAGTAATTCATGTTGGCTTATCCATCTGCTTTGACTGAAAGAGAGGAATTAGCTAATTCCAGTTACCTGAGCTGAGAGCTTAGAGGACGTGCACAGATAGTTGCCCTGAATTAGATGTTGTGCAATAACCTCTTAGTATGTAACTTACCAAGTTTGTATGAACAAATCCCACCCCATCCTAATGAGCGAGAATGGTTTGAATTGGAAGGGACCTTAAGGATCATCTAGTTCCAACCCTTCTGCCATGGGCAGGGACACCTCCCACCAAAATATGTTGCCTTTGGCCCTGCAGCCACAGAAACATTAATGCTATTTGCTGCCTGTGTATCTTTTTGGAACAGTGTAGTTTTTACTTTTTCTCTGGTTCTTCATATAATCTCAAGTGCTTTCAGAACACATGCATTTCTCTTGTGAGATTTACCTGGCCTGGAGTGACGGAGAATCTTAAAAACATGGGTCCCGTTTATTTAAGACCATTCCTCTCATGATCTCTGCCTGTCACAGAAGTGAGGATTAAATACGGCTCTGTTTCTTGTGCATATTTCTCTCATATGTCTCAGTGATTCTGGATCTTGTGGATTCTTAGAACAGGTTAGCAACAGTCTGAATATTGTAGCCTTTCATTCACTAATTTCTCCCACCTCTTTACGGCAACAAAAATATTCCTAATCTAACAATTAACATTTGTTGCTATTCAATGCTCTGAATTCTTTGGAATTACCAAGGTTTAAGTTCTTTTAATGGGGAATCAAGTACAGGGACATTAATTTATGGTTACAGTGATAGTAATTCATATTTACTGTGCTGTGGATCTACTTCTGAACAACAAATGAATATGTTTTCCTGAACTGATTTACCGTGTGTGTTCTTTCAACCAGCCACCCACAAAGCCCCTCTGGTCCTATAGGGCATCTTCATCCTAACTGCACCTCATCGTAGTTGGCTCTTACCATAACAGAGGTATTGCAGTGTTTTCCACTGCCCATTCTGCAGCTTTTCTGGTTTCACTGGTTCCTGCAGTCAGATGAATTCTTCTCTTTCTATAAGGAAGGTGTCACCTGACTGACTGCAGTCCACTGGAAGAAACAGCTTTGTTCAAATTGGGCTAAGAAGGATATAGCCTTTCTTCACTGCCAGCACCAGCCCTTCAGGTGTGAGGGCAGAGCTGGCTGTGCAGAGGAAGAAGTAGCTTGCCTCATTTATGGGATTTCCAATTATTGCAGTGTTAATTCAGACCCATTTCCTAGCCACATGGCAGCAACTTGCTGCTCAGCTTTAAAAATCAACAGTTTGCATCCATGCCTGTCTGCCTTGCTGTGTGGCAGAGGGAGAGGAAAGGGTGAGGTGCTGAGAGCTCAGTGGCTCTTGATGTTAATGAGAAGCTGATGTGATCTCCTGTGAGTGTTCTTCAATAAGTGATGAATGGGATGTGTAAGCACAAGAGCACATCATCTTGTTACCCGTGTATACCTATCCTGGTATCAGATATCTGTATTACTACTCCATCCATTGTAACCTGGGACTGTGATTGTGAAGTAAATGTTCTTTATCTATTTAATAGTCTTATATAATTGAGTATCTGCAAAAATAGAGTAGCCTGGTCAAGAACCATCATTCTCATGTAATCCTGAACTAATGGGGTTCATTAGGGGTTTGAATTTGTTTTGCATTTTTGTTTCGTATAAAGACTCATAGCAGTGCTTTGGATACTGTTCTGAATCTGCAGAAGAGGAAGGCAGAGACTGCCAGTTGAGATACTGTATGAAATAATGTGCACAGAATAAGATCTTTCTGATCAGATGCTTTCTGACAGAAAGTAAGCATCATTGGATTTTTTTCAGTTCTGAGGGCTTCCAGTGTAGAGTATAGAAAAAAAGTTTCAGAGTGGCTGAACTCTCCTGCCTCTACTAATATTTCCACGGAGTTTTCTATGGCACCAAAGCCCACAACTAGCTAGGCTGGAGCCAGAAAATTCTCCAGATGATCTTTGTCCCCTTGAATTATTTTGTTCAGTTTTTTGAGTGCTGTATAAAACATGAACTGATTAGCAAATAAATAAGTAAACCCAATCAAGCTATGCAGAAAGTAATATATATGTGTGTATGTTATCAGTAGCTCAAGTTCTGTCTTTGTCAAAAGTGTGCTCACTTTGCAAAAGCTAATTTTTGAGACAAAGAGAGTGGGTATTAGGCAAAACACAGCTGTTGAATTGGCTGATTGATTTTTATCCCTGCAGCACATACTTTTAATAAAAACTGTACACACACACCCCCTTCCCCAATCAAGTATATGACAAGAATGTGATACTGCAGAACTATTCTGTGTTTCGCAAGCAGTCTATTGGACACCTAATTAAGAGGAATTACCTCATGATCAGCTTGCCATTTTCTTATTGCAAATATCACAGTAAAAGGCTAATTCCCTGCACCCTTGCTTTTCTTGGCCACCATTGCAATATGCCTGCAAGTTTGCTCTATAAGCAGATGTGATTTAACCCTTATGATTTGTTTTATTCTTGGCTGTCAGCTGATGGCAGAGGGCCAAATACTAAAAACCATAATGGGTGATCAGCTGGGTCTGCATGCATGGCATCTTAAAAATTACTTACCTACTGTCCCCTTCATTGCAGTATGTCAATATCTTCCTATTTGACTGGTGTGGTGGTAGAAGCAAGATTAGCATCCTCGGGGAATAGCCAGGGCTGAGGTTTTCTCCTTTGCAGGAGAAAATATTTTAATGTTGCTGAGTAGGGCAACTGCTGAAGTAAACTTTCTAATCCATAAACAGCAGGGCATCCTTTTTACTTATAACTATGAGAGTTCGAAAGATTTCTTCTGGTTATTACTCTCATCTATGATTTTCCTCTAAGAAACTGTAGACCTTCCAAACTGATCTATGTCCTGGACAAGCTGGGACTAAATTCTACCTGCTGGATTTCCGTAGACTGCTATCGAGGAAAAGGAAGGCAAATTTGCCTTTGAGGGTAGAAATGAGCCATCATAAAATCAGTAATGAACAACAGTGAGAACTGTTTACTAACACTTGAAAATTTATAGTTTTGTATGTACCAATACTAGAAATTTGTTGTTGAGTTGGTAGAAATGGAGTGCAATTTGAAGTAGTGAGATTACTTGTGTAAAACTAACAAACACAATATGGTAGCCTGCACAATTTTGCATATACAAGAAAAGAAACCCTTTATGTTTCATTTTATTTTAGACAAGAAAGTGGTTTTGCTGTCAGCACCACTTGTAGCAGTAGAATGAAACTGAATAATTTTAAACAAACCCTCAAATACTCTATGTTAGGATTATGCAACTGAGAGAGAATTGTAACTTCTTAACAGAGATGAAGCAGTGTGTGACATTTTGTCTGTCAGCACTGGTGAAGTGGAATACACAAGTTTATTTAAAATTATTGAGTTTTACTTCACATAATGATATAATAATAAAGGAAAAAGAAATGGCTTGGAGTATAATGAACCCAAGTCATACACGGTGAGGAGTATTACAGATTTGGTAAGGAATGATATATGCAAGAGCCTGTCATGAATAACACCTCTTGGCATGGGGTTCCTATAAATTATTCTTGATAGTGTGGACACTAAGGAATAATTCTACCAAGACTGGTAAGTACATGACGTTACTCATGTGTAGACTGGAAAGGGATCAGACCCTCTATGGAGATGTGTAGTCTTTTTCTAGTACTGAAGTATTAACATGACTAAATTTAAGTGTCATAGAGGAATTTAAAAAAACACTTGGTGTTAGCATTTCTGCTGACCTAAATGAAAGAAGAGCTTTGACAGCATTGAAGACTTTAGAAAACCCTACTGGTTTCTGTGTACATGTTCTCAAATCCTTAACTGGGTGCTAAATCAGCCCTTCTAATCAAAAAAAAAAAAAATTAATGACCCACTTAACAGACCAAATTGAAAAGCCTTGAGAAGATTGAAATCTGGGAAGAGAATCCTGATGATTCCAGAAAGCTTTGGATCAGTTTTAGAATTAATTTTGTTTTAGAAGAACTTGGATATTTTGTACAAAAATAACTGGGGAAAGGAGCATTAAAATTGGATTTGTTGATTGGTACCAGTTACACTTTTGACCTTTGGAACATTCAGAGTGGAATTTGCATTGCTCTGAAACATAAAATGATGGTAGAGGTTTTTCTAAGATATAGGTAGAGATCAGACTTGGTATTTTTTCACCCTACATAGTCTTTATAATTCATTTCACTACTGCTGATGTTATTCAGGGTTGTGCACTCTTAGAGAGACGTTCCTTCAGGTAAATAGACATTATTGAAACTGAACTAGAAGTTAGCTTCAGGAAATTTATTTTGTGGGTCACTGTTTTAATTCAGTTCAACATATCTGGCTATAACTTGACTTCTTTTTCCTGCTTCTTTTGGACTTTATTATGCTTAATTGTGATGTGGGTGGGGGGTGGAGAGACCAGACAAAAATTGCTTCCTTGAAGTGCTAAGTAATGAGATGTGCAGCAATCACTTGCTCCACCTGATGAGACACAGGCTTACCTTTGGCCTCATGGGACGCTTCCAAAATAATACAGGTGAACCTGTTATTATTTTTGGTTTTGCTACCTATGAAATTTTATATCAAGCTGGGAAGGAGCCAATTTCATCTAAACCAGTGAATAAACTATGATGCAACACAGGTGAACTCCGCAAAATGCTGTGAATAGAACCCAGAATTACCAAAACTTTCCTTGCTCCATTCTTTGCTGATAAAGAACCAGCTTCTGAAACAGTGCCTTCTAAAAGGCTTGATGCCTCCTTGGCTCACACATCAAGGATGGATACATAATATTGACTAGATGCATTTGTTTCTATTGGAATTATATTACTGTGTGTTCATGCAACTTCCTGAAAAGAAAGACTTTTTCCTCCTTGTGTTATGTTTAAATATTTTCCAGTTAATAATGTCATAATACTCCTGACAAAAGGAAATTATTTCATAGCAGAATAGACACATGCTGGAGATATCATGTCTTACATGAGGACTGGTTCTTCATTAGTGCCACAGTGGAATTTAGTATTGCTAACAAAGCAGAATGTGCCCACGATATTAATGTAGTGTGATCAGCCATGCAATAAGGGAATAATTCATAGACATGCACTAATAAGGCTTTGACTGAGCTTTGCTCACCCTTTTAATGGAAGAGAGGGCCGTTGTTTTGGGGTTCAGTCCTGGCCCTCCTGAAGGCATGAGGATTATATTGTCTCTTTGAGGTATATAACAATGAGAGCACTGCCTCTTCCTGACAGGCCGTGTGCTACGCCTCTGTTAGAAAACAGAGCTCAGAGGTCTACCAAAAAGCCCACTGTGCCTGGAAGTATCAGACAATGAAAAACTGAATTAATAGAATGTGACACATTTTTACTGTAGCAGCATGTTTTTCCTTGCTTAAATATATTTTTCCTTCTTCCATCAACTGATTATTTGGTGGTCTTTTCAGAAAAGTTGCAAAAAAACAAACAAAAACCCCCCTTCTAAAGATATTGCGTTAAGGATTTCTTTTCCCCTTTAATTCAGCGTTTAAAAAAAAGATACCACATGAAATGTTAGTCTGAAGCGCTGCAGCTGGCAGAGTTAAGAAAGTGGTTCTCTGACAAAAGAAACCAGGTTGTCTTTGACTATCCATTTGAACATGCAGACCTGCTTGCAAGCCCAAAGTAGAATTCTTGTCCAAATATTAGGAGTGTTTAGATTCTGCTTTTTGAGATGATCCCATATTGACACGTGAGTCAGTAACTAAATTTCTACCTACATCTGTCTTTCCACACAAAATACCTGGATGCCTGAAGCTAGAGTTTTGACCTTGGATGGCAAAGTATCTCACTGGTACGTAATAGATAATGGTTGGGTTTCTTATTCCAGAATGGTATTTGCCCCAGCAGAACACTCAGTTGCTGGCTTTTGAGATGCAGGCCTAGGCAAAGGGAATTTACCCAATTTTCAGCACTCAGCCAGTATGGTCTTGGTTGAAAATCCAAATCCTCTCACATGCAGTGATGTTTTGCTGTTGGTTTCAGTCTGGCTAGCTTTTTCCCTGTTTCATTTTCTTGTGCTGCCCAAAGAATGGCTTACCTGGAAAGGGAGGAGATGAAGAGTCACTTTCATGTTTTGGAAAGCGTGCATTTCTAAGGCAAGTTCTCAGCCTGGACTAAGTGAGTTATGAACTGTCATACAACACTGAATGTCTGTGACACCATGTATTAAGGATCAGTCCTCAGTTCTCCTCCTTTCCACCTCCAGCACCCCACTGCAAGCCAAGTCTGGAAACCGAGCAACCCCCACCAGTTGGACAGGGAGTTCTGTAGCAAAAGAAGTAACAAAGCAATTATGGTAAGCCTTTAACTAGCTACAGAGTGAACATTTTACATTCTTAAATCTGCCATAATGCAAACCAATCTGTTTATATTAGGAAAGACATTGCATTCTGTTTGCTCATCCCTTCCCAGGCTTGTCTGCACAGGACTTGGTTTCCACAACCCATAATAGGAAAACATACCATTGCCAAAACCTTGGGAATTGGTTCCTTTTTTTTTTTTTCTTAATATTACCCCTGTTGCACTTTCTCCATAGCCAAAGTGTCTGCTACTGCTCCTATAATGGAAAATCTTAGTGAGATTTTTGTGAAACCTGATATTTATTCCCATTGGCCACAGGATTCCCTCTCAGCTTCTGGACTCCCTTCCCAGTTAACACATCTGGCCTTGAAGTTCTTTTCCTTAGCAACGCTTTGTAGAGTTCAGGCATTCTGTGGCCCCACTGGCAACTCTCTAACCCTGCTTTGCTGCCATATTATCTACAAGTTATATGAAACTTTGGTTGATGTCCACTGCTATCTGACACAGGAGGCCTCCAAGTCAGAAACACCTCTGCTTTGTTCCCAGCCCTGTTTAAATAAGACTATTTTAGTAGGCTAAAATTCCATTTAATAGATGGCATAAGCAGGTAATTTAAAATAATTTTAATAAGCTGATTTTAAAATTAAATTTAGCAATAATGTTTCACTAATGAAGTACTGATAGCATTTTGAGCACAGTGCAGGAATTTAGTGGGACTTCATAATTATGGGCTTGCCTCTAACTAAAAATATGAATGACTGAATTCTTATCTGGCTAAAGGGAGTTGGACTGAGTTCTAAACAAGATGCCAAGTTTCAAGAGCTTTCAGAAATCAGCTTTAGATCAGATGAAGGTTTAAGAAGCTAGATGTTTTGACAAATCATACGGCTTAAAAAACCCACCAAAACTAACAAAAACCCCTCACCATTTTTGCTTATAATTTTGTAATCTAACAAATACATCACTTGCTGTTTTCTGTGTGAAGCAGGGTAATGCATGAATAGCTCTAAGCATGTGACTAGGTCTATTGAAGGGTTAATTTTTTGCACATTGTTAAGTTCTCTGTATGCATTGCCATTCCAGAACCCAATCCCGCATTCCTGAGCAGCCAAATTTCCCCTAGAACTCAGTGAGAAGTTTTCAGGTGCATAGGAATGGACTACAAAGCAGAGAGTTTACTGAGAAACAGGGGACCTACCATTTTCAAACTAAAAACTATTCACCTCAAAAGCAACCTCTGCATTCTCTCTCAGCCAGAACCATTGAAAGAAAATGGTTGTTCATATTTATCCTCCAGTACTGAGTGGAACAAGCATTGTATAGCCATCAAAGAAAACAATTTTTTAAAAGAATTCCCTAAACATGAAATGTTTCAATTTTTTTGCAACTTCCTTTCAGTAAGGTGCATTTATTTTAATAAACACAGCTAGGCAATTATCACATGTTGTTGCAAGTAGAACTACTTTGGGAGAAAAGCACAGTTCCCTTATATTTCTCTCCCTTTTCCCCTCTTCTGATTACCAGTTTTGGCTCTTCCCCTAACCTCATTTGGACAGAGTGCCTGTGAGCAGCACCGAATACAAAGAAAGGAAGCAGCCCAAATGTAAGTTTCCTTTACCTTATGCCCCATATTATTCCTTATTTGTTGTGCTAATTCAGCAGCGTAATTCCCAAATACAACCTCCTTGAATTGTTTTTGATGAAAACTACTAACTCAGCGCAGACTATTTTTAATGAGCCCTATAGCAGAAAGAGTCAGAACTATGCGGCACAAAGGCTCCATGTAATAACTGTTTAATAATATGGTCAGTTTTTGTAGTCCCACCGCTATATATATAAAAATACATCATTTCTGTAATGCAATTCAAATTTGTTTCTCGAGCCATAAAGCAGCCTGTGTAGAGTGTGCAAGTTTAACAACCAGGCCACTCTTGTCCTTTGTCCTTGCTGCGTTTTGGTGATGATGTGGTAGTGCCCTCTAGTGAAAAATCTTGACAAGTATTTTATAGAGTACAATGCAAGACTTTGTTCCAGTTCCTGATTCTTTCTTTTGGGCTCTGTTTTGGGACAAAATTAATTCATGTCTAAATATTTCCAAAGCTAAGAGCTAGTGAAGGTATTACAATCCAAAAAATGATACCTGTTTCCATACTTTTCAGAGTCAGTAGGTGCTTTTTCACCTTTCAACTACTGTATTAACAAATGAGCTGTGGTTAAATGCCTCAAAGAGGCAGATTTTTTTTTTTCTGCTCTTATGTGTATTTGTGCCAGCAGGGTTTTGCATGGCTGAAGCCTTACAAATTCAGCAGTTGGAGGTTCAATCCAGTTCCCAGGGAATGCAGTACCCAAACTCTCATTAGGCTTCCACAGGAGCAGGATTGGGTTCACTGAATAGTCATACAGAATTAAAAGATAAACAGGCAGCCTGAAATGTTACCAAAAATTTTAGCTGCTTCTTCTCAGGAAAGAGCACTCAGAAGGGAGAGGGAAAAGGATGAGAGGAGGGGGGTGAGTGGAGAGGTAAATGTGTATCACTTGTATAAAATTTCAGAGACTGCACAAAATATGTATACCTTCATGGCAGTCAAAGACTATTTTCTCTTTGTGTGTTCCTACACACATTTTATTGTCTCCTTGTGACCATAACAATAAGATATTAGAACCTGACCAGACTGGTAATCCACTGCTTTCAGATATTGACTTGCCTTTTGGCATTTTTCTGCAGCAATGAATCCACTGAACTATAGTTTACCTACAATGTAGATGGGTTTTTTGTGCATGCTGTAATATACACTAATAATATGACATGTTTTTTCCATGTACTCTTTAGTGAGAGCAGATCAACCATCGGTAATCCTGTAGTTTGTTGTCAGAGTGCTCCTGCTGTTAGTGTAACTTGTATTGAAGTAGCACTAAGCAGCCTGACTTGAAGCCAGCTGTGCTTGGTGCTGTACAAATATTAAAAAAAAAAAATGCAGAGACTACAAAGTTTCTCTCTTAAATGTTTTGTTTCATTTATATATTAACACCACCCCCCCCACCATAAACGAACAAAAAAAGCATCCTGTTAACTGATGCATTAAAGAGGACAGATCTTGTATTTCTTCTGCAATGGGGAGGGGGGCTAAAGGGGAAGTGATGCTATTGACCTATATAAGTGCTATTCAAAGTGAGCAAAAGTTAGCCTAAGAAAAGCTGAAATGTTCTGCGTGATCCTCTTCACATGGAAAGGTCAGAAGGTGGGGAGAGAAAATCAGCAGAAAAAGATGTGATTAAAATGAAGTTTTATTTTTGTTTCAGGTTAGGGGAGTGGGAGCTGATTGAACGTTTTAGACATGAGAGCAGAGTAAGAGACATATCCCTCAGTGCGGGGGTTATCCATGTAACACAAAGACCCTTTTTATTTAAAAAGCTATTGCTTGTGATCTTTTCCAAAGAGAGAATCAATAAATGTCCACCAAAGTTGCTCTTTTGGTTAAAATGATAAATGAACATTGAAGTACTATACCTTGGTAGCGACCAGCATAGTGATCGTAGAATTCAACAAGAAAACCAATAAGAGCAAAAGAACACTGACATCTTACTGGCTCTGCAGATGCTGCTGATGTTCTCAGAAATGACCCAAATATTTGGCATGGAATTAAAAACAAACAAAAAAAGGAGTTAATTGTTTTTAACTTCTTTTTCTTCCCACATTGGAACTAAATTAAAATGAATGAGTTCTCTGATTCTCCATAAATGCCTGTAGTTTATACGTCTCTGAGTCACTGACATAATCACCAATGTCTGCACTGCACAGCATCTTGATTCAGCCCTGGTACCTGTCTGCACTGGAGCCTTCCTGCAACAGAGGAAGCAAGCACCAGTGTCCTCCAGTACCCTGCAATGCTCAAGGAATGCTGTTGAGGTTTGTACTCTGCTCCTGAGTTAGGAATGATCCTGTTGCTCCACAGGAACCCAAACCGTGCTACCACAAAATCTAGCAAAGGCAGGGCAAGACATAATGTTTTCCTGTGCACCACTACACAGTATAATAAATACAAAATCTTTGTGTGTCCTAGAGGTTGCAATACATTAGCTAATTTTGGGCAAGAACATACTTATTTTCATACAGAATACACAGACTTCCAAATTATATGAATTGCTCTTTATTCCTTTAATCTGTCAACTTTTTAAAAAGTAATCTGTACTTCCAGCCAGGCTTTCATTTAAAGTAACCCTCTCATTCAAAACCTCACCTGTAACTTTATCCCAGTGGTAACTCTTACCTGCCATACTAGCCCTAGGCCCTTGTAGCACTTGACATCATCTTTTGGACAGGTTACAGAGCCTATTGAGACAGTTGTTAGAAGCAGATTTACTTTGCAATGTGGAGCCAACCACAGAAGAATATTAGTGCATTTATCTGTCAGCATTAGGCTAGATTATCAATCCACTGAACTAGTCACAGGATCTGTTTTTTCTTTCTCTGGGGAAGTGAAATTGATATAGTGGTAGGCAGTAAAGGTGTCAGTTATAAACAGGACATTAGCATGAGACAAGGCTAGTTTTAGGCAACAGTCCTTTATAAAGTTTAAGTACAGGTTTGAAAAATAGGTTTTCCTTCTTCATAAACAGACTTTCTAAAAAGAATCTGCAGACTCCTTCCTTCAAACCTATTAACTTTGTTTTTCCTGCAAAGAAAATGGCTGATTCTGGGGGAAAAAAACCCCACAACAAAACAAAAAAACCACAAAAAAACCCACAAAACCCAAACCCCTTTCTCACTCTTTTATTATTTTTTTTTAAATAATTGCAGTACTGGTTTCTGCAAAGACCACAAAGTACTACCCGAGTGTAAAGTCTGAACAGGCAAGCCCCTGTATGACACTGAGCAAATAAATTGCAGTAAATTATTTTCTGGGAAAATTAGTTTATTTTCCTGGTCACGCTTAGCAGACTGCAACATTTTCAGTTCACAAGACTGCAGTAGTACCCAGACATCCCCAGCCCAAATCACTGCCCTGTTAGATGCTGAACAAATATCCTTCCTGAAATAGTCCCTCCATTAAATATTCACACAGGTGCCTATCACTGTTGCACTGCCTTCTTAATTCTCTGGGTGGCTTAACAAGACTTTGCTCTAAGGTAAGCAGATGGACCTTGGTAACTGCTGTGCTTTAGGGCTTTTGCCATACCTGTTTTCTGCACCAAGCCCAAACAATCAATTACTTTTCTCATTATCCACCCACACACAGACATGCCTCATGAAAAAATAAGACAATTGCTCCTTGCAATTACATTCCATAGTATATGGATGAGTATGCTCATGAGCTTGGATTTTGTATAAACAAGTAGTGAATAATGATCCTTTGTCCTTAAATCCTCTGTTTGTCCCTAAAAAGGGTTCCCAAACCCTTTTGGCTTTTTGACCATCATATAAAGGAATTTTTGTGAGTTTTAGCAGAGTGGGTGCCTACAAGTGCAGCTGAAAACAGCAGGGTTGCCTTGAGTTGACAGGGGTTGCAGGAGTCGGCTGGTGTCAAAGGATGGAATTAATCCTTTGTACAGGTGAGTGTGCTCTGCTGCCTCCCACACTCCAGGGTAAACTCTCCTGAGTGTAAAGATCTTGAACAGAAATATCTTTAGTTTCAGACAGACAGGCAGGGTGATGTTGGAGCAATTGCTGTACTCCTAATCTGAAGGAAGCATAGCCCTCCCTGTCAACAGGGTTTGTAAATAAGGCTGTTTTTCAAAATATATATTAAAAATAATCTTAAGAAGCTGAAAAAAATATTAAGACATCTTAAAGCGTGATGCTGGTTGCCTGATTCCCATGGATTTTCAAAGGCAGCTGAGGCCTTTGCTCCTTTTGTCCTTTATCTAATTTTCTAGGAAAACTAAGATTTACCCATATATTTCTAGATCTGATCAGTTTATAAAGGCTTGTTCTGATTATTGCTACTATAGTTCTGACTAAAATGCAATCCTCAAGAAATACCACTTAATCTCAGCAGTGTATATATCCTGGGAAAGTTTTTTTCAGTGCTGGTTTAAGTGCTCAAGGGTTTTCCTGTACAAAATATATCTGCCATTTTCCATGCTGGTTTTTGTCACGCAGGGGTGCCTCAGTATGAGGTTTAAATTCACCTCTGAAGAATGCCTGGTGCACCCAAACCTGGAAACTTGCTATTAAT
This sequence comes from Piaya cayana, assembly GCA_013389865.1. Taxonomy (NCBI): domain Eukaryota; kingdom Metazoa; phylum Chordata; class Aves; order Cuculiformes; family Coccyzidae; genus Piaya; species Piaya cayana. Next base: position 512,209 of record WAAB01009245.1, read on the forward strand.
ACAAAGCAGGAACAAATTCGTGTTTAAATTTCTGCCATAATTGTGCAGGAAAAATAATTAATCCTTGTTTCGTGTTTATAACTGCTGGTACAAGTGGGGTTGTTTGCACCGGTAAGCAGTGCAGCACAGCCAGGCCTCAGTTTTTGCATCTCTGGAAAGATGTTTTTCTTTAAATCTGTGTTTACTTTGAATGACTCCATGAGAACATATTTTAATGGTCCACTTTCCTACCATATTCCTGATGTCAAAGAGGACAGAACATCAGGGTTTTTATGAGGGGAATGCTTGTTCTGCACAAGGTAGCAGTGATGTGGCACGTGCTTACCTGTGTTCCTGGTGCATGGGCCATTGCCCGCTCGCCACCTGCTCTCTGCCTTCCCAGCAATTAAATTGGAAACTGATGGTAAATCGCCTCTGGTGCAAATTCAGAACTTTCTACCCTGTTGCTGTGTGTTACATACAAATATTTTTTCACAGGCTGATCATCCTTATCCCCTTTCTCCCAGCAGGGGAACTGGGCTATGATGTGTGGACAAGCGTGGGTAGGTGCTGCTCTGTCTGTAGCTATAATTTATGGTTCATGGATCTCTTCAGAGGCTCACATGCCCTAAAATTGCTGTTGTGGAAGAGTTAGTGGGAAGACTGAACTGTATCCCCATCTGAGGCTGATTGCTTGGACTACAACAACTAGTGTGAGGAGAAAAAAAAATGCAGATCAGAGAGGAAAGAGGGAAAGAGCACCTTTGGCATGGAAATGGGAATGCTGCCTATAGCAGAAGGAGGGGAGGAAGCCTGAGGGACTAGAAACAAAGAACGTAATTTCCTCCAAACTGGAGTGTTTGTGTTATATGCAGAAGAGCAAGTAACTTATGTTTCCATGCATCAAACTATGGGCAAGCAGCGAGCAGAGGGTCTCTGTTCCCAGACAGGCTCCTAAAGCTACGTGTGGAGGATGAGCAGAACAATGGGCCATGAGTGACTGCAGCCCTGGGATGCCTCAACCATCCCCAAATGTCCGTCTTCAGTGGAAATTTCTTGTGCCTCATTGCTATGTTCTTGCTACAAAGGCTCCTCCAATCTAGATAGAAGTCCCTACAGATACAGGCTGTTGATGCTGGAAAATAGCTTGGGGCAAACTTTACCTCATCTCTGCTATAACGTTTTTCTATGGGAAATTCCTGATCTCAGGAGCCATGTATGTATTCTGGTCATCAGAAGATCCTAACAGCTTACGGAAGATCTCTTATGGTTCATTTCTGTGCAGCAGGAATAGTATTCATTTCTACCAAGATTTTCATAGTTCTTCAGCTGGTGCTCTGAAGGAAGGTCTCTGCTTTTTAAATGAGCATTAAAAAATGAATTGATGCAAACTTTCCTGTAGTCTTTTGCCTGTTAATGGTAAAGGTTAAAAAGATCCTGCCTTTGCCTAATACTACTACAGTAAAACATACAAAGGAGAAGCTGTCTTGATAGGGCACAACAGACCCTGTTCCTGTGGAGCTGTCTGAGATGGGGAAATGCTTCCATGTTGTTGCCCAAGGTTTTTCAGATGGTTTGGTTTTGTTTGGCATGTAAGAAAGAAAAACCTGAGGAAACAGCTTAAGAAGAATCTTAGTTTCCCTCTCTTACTTGTTGAATCTGCACAGTACCTTTAACTGCCCCAGCAACAAAATAATGGCTGGGAAGCAAAGCAAGTGGCCTGACAGTGTTATTAGCATGTCAATGTGCTGCCACCAGAGTCAGTCCAACCTTTTTCTACAAAATTACTTCATTTTCTGTGTCCTATGTTGTGCTTTTCATAGTAATAAATTTATATATTGGGCAGCATTGTTATATAGGGAACTAAACCACAGTGGGTTTGTTCCATCTTTGCCTCAGTGGGCAACTAAGGATCACTTTGCTGAAATCAAGGACCTGGGGGCTTCTTAATGTTCTACAGAACTGCAATGCAGTGAGTCACTACTGTCCATCAGTCTGTGTCCCTCAGTCTCTTAAAATTCTAGAAGTGTTCCTTAATTTGTTTTTGCTTGTTTTTCCTTCATCAGGCAGTGAAAAGCAAGCTAGATCTGTGCCAGGAATAGATTCAGGGAATTCTCATCCAGTTTGGCAAATTCTTTGCTCACTCCCTCTTAAATGAAGCTCTTTCCATCAGAAAAGCTCACTTATGTGAGCAAGCTTTGCCCAAATGTAATACTGGCATTTATCATTTCAATCTATAAATTTGAGAGGCAGAAATTTCATGTATTCCATCTGCTGAAACACTATCTGGTGTCTCTGGATAAATAGAAAATCAGGCTGGAAATCTTCATCAGAAATTCTCTGCTGAATGCAAAGCATAAATTTAAGAGATTGTAATATGATTGCAAAGGGCAGATTGGATGACCTAGAATTTTAAGAAATTATTACTGAGATCAGTAGTTGTCAAAGAAAGTAGACAGAGCTCTAAGATACTGAAGCATCTTTACTGATGATGCTGCAGGGTTCTGTTTTACTCACTGACAGCAGCCCACTTACATTTTCTGTTTTCTTGCAATCCTCTCTGCTGTCTGGACTTTGCAGACCTGATTGCTAAAGCAAATTGAAAACTGGTTTAGGGAGTTAGCAAGACTTTCCTTGTTCACTAGGGATGTAGGGTGAACAGGCTACCAAAGAGTTGAAAAATTTCTTCTTTATCCAACTGTCAAGTCAGGCAAAACTCATCAAATAATGCATCTTTATTAACATGTTTCTTTTTCCCTGTCTCTGAACTTGAATTTTGCACTGCCGTAGTAGTAGGACAACCCTTTTGTCTGCAGACATCATAAAGGAAGAGGAGAAATGCAGCATTGCAGAAGACCCCTGAGGGGTATTAGCAGTAGGAGATATGATCTGTCCCTCCATCCCCAAAAGAAGGAATCCACCACTCTGAATTGACATACAGGTGGTTGTGCTAATGATAGAGGCATGGGCTAGGATTGTTTTACTGTGTAATATTGCATGCCAAATACTTATAGATCTACAAACAGGATAATGTTTACTCATAACAGTTAATGGCTAAAATTTCAGCAGTTTCCCTAGTTATTGCAAAGCTGGTTGCCCTGGTCTGGTGATGGGTTTTAATTTGTTTTACTAAAGGAGACTCTGAGCATTATATCGGAAGTAAAATGTTGTGAAAGGGCTGATTACAGTAAAGATGATAAGAGCAAATTCAAAGGGGAAGGAAGGAAACCACTTCTGCTTGCTGATTTTTTTTTTTTTTTGCTATTTTTCTTTAGTATAGACGACAGGCAATCATTTACATGAATCTCTCCATTATAGACCAAAATAACAGTGCAGTTTTCATTAACAAAAAGACTAGCTTTTCCTCTTCGTTTGTGTTGTCAAGATACTTTAGTTGAAACATACAGTGATTTCCAACACTTACCCTAGTTGTCACACTGAGAGTGAAATAATGGCTGACATTAGGAAGATTATTTCTCTGCAATAAAATTACCTTTCACAACATATTTCTATCTAAGTGGAAATGATGGAAAATCATAGATTCTATTATCAATTTGAGAGAGAGAGAAAGATGAAAATGAAATCAACAGGATTTCCTTCTAGTCATACAAGTAGAAAAAGCAGGCAAGCCAAAGATGCTGCCAAAAATCCAGTGGGAGCATCTTCCCAGACCAGTTTTTATTAATTGAGCCAGTTGATTGAGACAAGTGGAATTGTGTGAAACATTTTCTGCACACAGTGTAAAACATGGAGGTTAATTAACTGGGATCCCAATCCTGCTGCCTCTGCTGTCAGCAACATGACTCATGTGGATGTCATTAAGAGCCAAGACTGACTTTTTCCTGAGGTTTGTTAAGGAATTTGCGAACTTTTATGATGAATCCCTAGACAGATTTGACAGAAATGGGGTCAGTTTAAGGTTTTCTGCAGAATCTCTGATGTTCCCAGAAACATGTGATTTCCGTCATAGTCCTGGTGAAACTTGGCTTCTCTGTGCATGGAGTTGAATTTGAATGGAGTTCAGGGCATCTGAAACTATGTGAATCAAAAGAAAAAATGCTCATGTGATCCCTGCTGTAGTGTAACTGCCAAATTAAGACTGCCTATAAAAATGAGTTTCTAAAGAAAAAGTGAAAGGGAATGTATGCTAGCTTTATAAATATCATTGCTTCTTTTGTCATTACGCAGGCATTCAGCAAACCAGTGGACTGTGACTTGGGTAATATATTGCATAACTGTAAATATAAATAGGTAAAAGGAATGGATTGGTGACTCATCATTTACCTCTGAGTGAGGGCAGAATCAGGCCTTAAGGACGGCTTATACAGTCCAAGGCAATAAACATGGTGACTTTCTACTTTGCAGAAAATTAACCTATGCTAAACCCAATCAAATAATGTTTTCTCAAAATGTTACCCCCTCCTGATTTTATCCCTCCAAAGATCTATTTTCAGATATCTGTTTTCTGCCAGTGTTGCTCCTGAGACATTGTTCCCTTGACTCAGCAATGGTGAAGCAGCTGGCAGTGAATTGCAGTTAGGCTGGAAATGCACACAAACACACTCATCTACAAAGAGATTTTAGTTCTTATAGTGTTAACTGCCCCTTCTCTGCACTCCTCTCCCCCCTCCCACTCCACCCCTGCTTGCCACAAGCACGACCCAGATCACATTAGAGTCCCAGAGCACATGGAATGGTTCTCATCTATCCGTCACCAAGGAGGCAGACAGGACTGGGAAACAACAAGTCATTTGTACCTGATGAGGAGGACACTCCTGGGAAACAAACAGATGAGCCACCACATGAATCTGAGCTATTCTCTGAGGTAAACAGAACTGCATGAGAAACACACAAATTATCAGGGGCATCATGCTTAACTCCCTCACTTCAAGCTGCTGGGCAGACTGTGGGCCTGAAATGCTAGATTGTCCCAATATCTGATTGTAAGAAAGTTAACCCTCTAAAAGCATCTGGAGGGGGGAGGAAATCCCAGACCTTAGACTTTTGGAGTGTCGTTGTTCACCCCACAGGCCTTGCTCATGTTCAGTTGTCCATGCCGCCACACATTATCCCAGGAGGTAGCCCCACGTCAGTCACGGAGGGTGTGGGCTGCAGGAACAGCCCAGGGTCTGCACTGAGGTTTGTAGAGGATACAAATTTTCCCTTAGGGGCCATTTCTGATGAGATTTATTTCAAGCTTGAGCCAACTTTTGTTACCATAACATTCTAGCGCTCATGGGCCATATCAAATTGTGGAGCCCCTTGCTAAAAACAAAGCACTTGGTTGTACCCAAATGGTTGTGTGTGTATGGCCCGTCTTACTCTGCCTGTTCCAGTGGGTTTGAAGAGCTTTGTAAATGTTATCTCCTTCTGGTTGACAGGAATCATATAAACTGATTTTGTAGCAGGCATAAGCTTTCTAGCAAAGGACAACTTCCTGTAAGGGAATTCAAGTCATCCTTGCAGCCTGCCACTGTCTTTGAGATACCATTGTACTGAGCAGCTGGAGGTTGTGCAAAGCATTATGGCACATTCATATGGATAATATAATAATTTATCCCCAGTTTATGAGAATTAATTGAAGAGAGATTTGGTAAGTGATTTGTCTCAAGTCATGCAAGGATCCTATGTTGAAATGAGGAATTAAACCCTGAGTTTTGAATCCTACTACAGCCCTTTTATTCACAAGGTCATTCTTCCATTCTGCTAGGCAGCAAAACAAGAGTTTTAATTTGATGCTTAATATTTAAAAAGAGATGGGTGTGAATTCCAACCAAAGAGGAAAATAAGTGTAGTGGTTATAACAAATTGGAGAAGGAGAAGATACTCTGCTGGAACTGAGCTCAGAAGTCTGGCAAGAAGAGGGGTCTTGTGATTAAGCATGACTTTGAATGTAGGTCGCTTTGGAGAGCCAGGTGATTTCTCAATGCAACACCTAGCAAAAGTCCATCTGCTCTTGGTGGATTTACAGTGGTATAACTCAAAGGAGATAAAGGCTCTAATTTTGACATTTTCTTTCTTATTTTTTCTCCAGTGACAAGTATTGTTCCAGTCTTTTATATCTTTTCCCCTTTTCCTTGTTCTTCCTTTGTGAACGTGATTATCCTCTGTTGTGAAGTAGTTACTGCTAACAAGTGATGCTCTTTAAGTAATATGTTAGGAATGCGTTTTCACACCCATGGATAATAATACGGGAGGGTTATGGTATCTTGTCATTGTACCTTAACAACTTCACTATGAAGACCAGTGAATGCTCCGTATTATTTCTAATTTTTCTCTAAGGACTGGCAAAATATGGAAACATACAGTTCCATTCAGAAATGTGATATATGTCAAGGGATTAAAAAATGCTCACTCAAGAGCTAAAAATTACACTGAAAACAGATCAGCAATTTTGTCCTGTGATACTAACCCATGATGCCTCTGACAACATGAACTGAATTAGGGAAGTTTGTCTGGGCAGGTAGAGACCTCTGTATGGTAGGTTTCCTCTTGGAATCTGCAGGTGTTACTCCATTGCCTTAATTAGAGTTGAGTCATGAATGCCAGGGAAAAATCTGTCTCTTAGTATATAAAGGACTATATTTTTGATTTAATGTCCTCTGTGAAGTGTGTTAATAAGCTTCTTTTTTTTACATACTGTATTGCTAAAACATTTATACTTGTTTCCCTGTCATGTGAACACATCTTACAACTGGTGCATTGTTGCAATTAATTTTTATGGAAGCATTTTCCATTGCTTTTTTCCTTATTCTGAGTCATGAACCCTTGAACATAACCCCTTGAAAGTCACTTTTTAATCATCAGTCTTACTTTATGCCAGTCCAGTGAATACCATTTTGTGTACAGGGCATCAACTATAAATCACCTGATCTTCCTAATGGAAGTGTTAGTATTTTGGTAAATAGAAGCACATATTTGTTCATTATCAGATTAGAAGGTGATTGAATGAAAGAGGTTTATTTATACGTGCTTTCTTTCTAGGTCTGAGAAATTGGGAGAGAGGAAGGAAGAACAGTTTCTCTGATAACAGCTTGAGGTTGTTATCACAGCCATAGAAAATAAGGAATCACAGTCAAAATGACAATGAATAATTATTTTAGACAAAGACTTAGCCACATTAAAAAAAAAATAGACAATTGAGAAAAGTTCTCTGTTATTGTGTCATTGAGAACAAATGCTCCAGAACTGGCTTTTCTTAAATCCACAATCACGTTTTTAAAACCTGCTCCTGCTAGTCTTTTCTGGGTATTCAGTGTATCTCCTTCTCATGCTATTTTGCTCTTGATGCACTTAATAGTATGAGTTCTATGGATTTTTCTTGAGAAATAATGTTTTAGAAAGTGTGTTCTCAATGAATTGGGGGTGTGTTTCGAATAGGATGGTGTATTAGTCAGTATATGCATGATGGAAAAGCTTCACAATAGGAGAAAAAGCCAGTTTGTTTAGTCCTCATTCAGAGTTGTGCATCTCTCTAATGCCACCTTTCCTGTCTGAGTCAGAGTATTGTGTCTTTTGCCTGTAAACTACAGGGTCAAGTTGAGGTAAAACTCTGACGGGATGTGAAAGACGGCAGTTCAGCTATGCGATGGGAACTTTTGTGTACAGTATCATTGAAAGGTCATGTTTTTCACCCCATCAGATTTTCATAGGCTGCTTCATTAAAAATTGAGATTCAACCACATTAACAAACAGATTGGCAGGCTGCTTGAAGCTTCTATCAATAATATATCAGTTCATCTATTCTGATTTCTTCAAAATACTCCCTTTGTTATTTTTAGTACAAAAGAGAGCACATCTAAATACCAAGCTCTGTAAAGGGGAGGAAAACTTCACTCATTGCCATGCTTAGCTAAACAGTGTCAAACATGAAGCAATCTTTTGCTTAGATAGAGCTTTTCAGATAAAAGAGGAAGCTTTCCGTTCTGTCAGTGCTTGGTTTTGTACCAGCCAAAATGAGCAACTTCCCAAAGCCCTTAGTAACCAACAAGAGACAGCTGTATTCAAGGATCCCTCCAAAGCACTGGTCATGACAGTAACATGACCAAAGCTTTCCTCATATTAGCTTATGCACAAAGTGCTGATTAATGGTCATGCTCACTGTGTTTGAGAAATTGCCAGGAGCAAGTGTTGTTTGGAAGGCCTCAAGCTCCACCAGGGGAGGTTCTGTCTTGACATAAGGAAAAAATTCTTCACTGAAAGGATCATTAGGCAATGGAATGGTCTGCCCAGGGAGGTGGTTGACTCGTCTTCCCTGGAGGTGTTTAAGGTGTGGGTGGATGAGGTACTGAGGGGCATGGTTTAGAGACTGGTGTGAATGTTTGGACTTGATGATCTGGTGGGTCTCTTCCAACCTGGTGATTCTATGGTTCTTTAAGTGGTAATCCCTTGTGCTCCTTAAAGTATATATAAAAATATTGTTGTGTTTTACCATCATATCAGCCAGCTTAGAGGCAAGCCTGACATGATTTCTTCTTGCTGCTTTCAGGATATTTTGCTCTGCAGAGACAGCAAAGGCTTGCCTTGTACGGGTCATTTTAGTGTGCGCCATTTATTGTGTTGCTGTGCAAGGGCAGGTGGAGGTCCAGAAGAATTCAGAAGAGGAAGAACAATCCAGCACTTAGAGCATGGTTGTCAGTCTCCAGGGTGTAGCTCTGCCTGTACTGTGGTAGTTTTTGTGTAACCCTGCACCTTTCACTTGACTGTGTGTCTGTAAAGTGGGATAATGACATTTCCTCTATTCCACGTCCAGCTCACTGCAATCTAATGACTCGAGTAGAAACAGGGAGAAGAAGAAATTATCTTTTCGTATGTATTTTCTCTGAGATATCTCTGCTGCAATGCATGTCATTGAACCTGTGCATTACAACAGAGATCTCTCTGTTCTGCAGTCTGTATCACTTGAAATTTGTCTCTTTTTGAGAAGGTTTTCTTCAGTGCTGGCTGGTGCGAGGAGATGTAAATTTCTTTCTTTGGGAACTGTACAAGGTCTTCTCAATCTCCATCCAATGTGATTTTCTGCAGCCAGAGAGCTCTTCATCTTAATTTGTAGCAAAAGTTGGGGCAGACTTAGGAAAGACAAAATTCTTGTCCATAGAAAAAACAAAGCAACCTCCACTAAATCCTAGGGGTGAAAGGTGAATCATCTTATATACTAAATAGCACGTAACAATAAGAACTCAAGTCTGTAATTTTCTTAGAATTAATAGCTCCAGCAATCCATTTCTAGAAGTTCCCGACCTAGGGAAGGTATTTATACCCTAGTTTTAGGCACTTCTCTCAGTAGGCTAAGGTAATCATTTTTCCCCACTCTGACTGCAGTTTCTGACTGACCCTATGGAGCAGGACTTCAGTGCCTTGGCTTATTCTGTAGAGAAACCTATGATTATAAAGAGATAACTGAAATTTTCTAACTGAATTATGGGTTTAAAGTCAGGTGATATAACTCCACTGCCAGGGTCTCTGCGAGTTCATTAGGTAACTCAATGTGCTATACATTTCATAGTTATATGCAGAGTCCTGAATTTGAACCTTTCTGTGAAATGCCTTTTCTTATGATGTGATAGCTCAGAAGACTTGATTTGAAAGATGTCTTGTGGTCACTTGTTCATCTCTGGCTGAAATACCTGCTGTCTTTATAGCCATTGTTTTTATTTAGTGTCGTGTCATAATGAGAGAAAGGAGGTAAAAGGATGAAGTGGGCAATGGACACTGCACTACCCATCTCCATCTCTTAAGGTCCATTCTCTACCAATGGCAGAGAAGACAAACAGGCAGGAAAACCTGTCCAGCTATTGTCTGTGATGTAGGTTATCTCTGTTATTTTGTTTTACGTAAAAGGTCAGCTCTTCGTACAGAGTGGGAAATACAAACACAGCTGATAAATCTGTGTGGTGTTACTCATTCTTCAGCATTGACTTCTGCATGATTGTTATTAGTTGCTTGGATGTTTTGAGGAAAAATGTCATTTTGTGGCAGGTGGGCACCAGGTGAACTATCAAAGGCTGGGGAGGGCAGCCACATGTATCCTTGGTTTAATTCTTTGTTGATTTTCCTCATCTGTTTGTTTTTCCAATTGCATTTCCTGTCCTGCTCCTGAGCCACATAATTCTATTCCTTACTTGTACTCTCTCCCTTTTTTGTTTCTGCTCACTGCTTGACACTAGTTATCAGAAGACTATTTGCATTGTATAACCTTGCAACTCTGATTTTGGAAGATTTTTTTTTTAGTGCAACGTTAAAATTCCAGCAAGCAAGTTGATAAAATAAACACGGCAGAAGCCCATTTTTATTTTTCAAATAGGGCAAAACTATTTTGCAAATGTCTTAAAAGTTGTTCTTGAAATAATATTCTTCTACAGGGAGTATTTTGAAAGTGAAATTGCCTGTAGACTTGCATCTATGTTGCATTGTTAAACTAAAGTTATTGGAGAAGAAGTGTGTTTAGGGAGAGGTGACACCTTTGGTCAGACCAGATAAACTAGTTGGGAAAAGGGGAAATAATTCCAGGCACACGAGACTTGCACACAAGTCAAAATGCCTTATGTCACTTTCCAATCTCAAATATCTAATCAGTAGAGTAACAACATCAGTGGTGACAAATGATGATATCTTAAATTCTGAAGAGCTGGACAAACTAAAAGGAAGCTGTCCTTAGCACTGAGAAGGTCAGTAGACCTGCATTAAAAAAGCAGAGGAAATAACATCAACTTGTTTTATGAATTTTAGGTGTTTCATTAAAGGGTCAAGTTACATATTTGGGTTTAGTATGTAATGTCAATCTCTAGTTAAGCGTGGATATATTATTTGAAATGTCAGGTGCAATTTAAGCAATGGTTCTTGATGTTTATCAAGAATTTATAGACTGAAATACAACTAACATGACAGCACAATGAGATAAAAAGCAGTGTGAAGATGAACAGAGCTCTCGTAAACTACTTGGTGATGATGAGTTTCTCATTGCTACTGTAGGGAATGTGTTTGCTTATTTTTCCCAGTCCGGAGGAGAAAGTTTTATCATTCACTTGGGATCCCAGAGGGAAAAACATTGTGCATTTACACTTTTCTGTCATCAAAAAACATATCGTCTAACAAGTTCACTTTTCTTAAACAGACAACAAATGCTTCTTTCCTTCAAAGAGGGATTAAAAATGTAATCTACAAATCTCTCCCAGCAAAAACAACATCAAACACAATATGTACCTGCACTGAGCCTGACGGCTTTGCAAATGAACTTCAAAAGCCATTCAGGAGCACTATGAGTACAGAACCTGCAGAGAAATCACCAGTTTGTTCCTAATGAAACAAATGCTTATAAACACATTAATCCATCTAATCACAGGGAGAAATCATTAGGTAAAGAAGTAGTCCTGTAACTTCATTTGGCCACTTTGTGCCTGTCTGGCATATGCCTTTGTTACGTTACTACTTCACAGCTATCCACACAGTATTTGAGTTGGTTAGTCGAGGAAATCAATGTGAAAATTTTATATGATTAGTTACCCAAGGAAGAGGTGATAGAGAAAAGTCTACAGCTTTAGTTTCCTGGAGTGTTGTTTTGTTTTTATCCTCAACAGCCTCTCACAGGGAAAGGTTAAGGACCTGAGGAGAAATATGTCCTCTGAAATTTGTAGAGCTGTGACTCCCCCTTTCAACTTGGCATTCATGCAGGCAAGAGCGTCCTCAGTTTCTCTTTCACACATCAGCCATGGCCCACAGAGGGAAGGTGGTGAGTTACTTGTGATGTTCACAGATCCACAAAATGTCTTTTGCTGCAGAATGACTGTAAGTTTAATAAGCATATAGTGCTAATTCTGGAGCAATTATTTGCAGGATCAGACATATAACACCTGCAGTCTCACATTTCAATATGTTCTCCTGACGTCAGTGCAGCAGAAGGATGTGCTGCTCCTTTTGGATCATTATCTGCTTAGTAATGATTTACTGTGATACTGCAAGCTAGGATATGAAGTTGCCCAGATCTTCACAGGGAGCTCAGTGTGATCTCAAAAATGAACCTTTGGTGATGTTCAAAAGTTAACTTTAAAAAAATTATTTTTCACTTTCCTGGGTGGAAAGTCAGCGGTGCTTCAGTGCATGTGAAGTGTGAGTCTCCTTTAGTTCTACTGCCATGGTGGGTCTTTTTGAAGTAGTAGGGTCTGATCTCTCACCAGCTTACATCTCTGAAATCCTGAGTAGTCTCAACATGCAATGTAGTGAGGCCTGTGAAGTGCTCAGAGGTTATGGACCTGTTGCAGCCTCAGACACCACCTTTGCCACAGCAAGCTGGCTGGGGAGGAGTGAGCCGTCCTCTGGAAAACAGTTGAGGATGAGATCGATGAAGTCAACACTTGAAGATCAGTGAAAATCAGTCAGGCCCCAGCTACTTTCCACCCTGAGAAGCCAGATGACTGTATGAATGAGCATTTATTTCACCAGAAGAGCCAAAAACCTTAGAATGTTTTATATTTCTGTGCCTGTATTAAAAGTAGACAGCACAGTAGTAAGATAACTCAAATGCAAACAATGATTTAAAAAGTCTGTTGTAAAATGAACAGTTTATGAAGTCAGTAGCCTATCTACCTTGAACGTTCCTTCTCTTCATCAGAGCAGCCCACACTTGGAAATTGCATCAGTTTACTTCCAGTCCATTTAGGTGAAGTAACGAAGCTTTTGTGCACATACAGTCTCACTCTAGTTTAATGTTAGGTCTGGCCACTTGCAGGGTACTGCAGTGTTCAACAGGTATAACTTGGTAATAGCCTCAGTCATCCCATAAACACGTATTTTAAAACCAGTGGTAGGTGAGAATGTAGACACATAGTGTTTAAGACATCAAATCAGTTCCCGATTCAGCAAGACATATACTTATCTAGATGACTATGGATACTGTGATAGTTCTACTGACCTCAAAGAGGTTCACTTCTCCAGAGCAACAAGGCTATTACAAAAGTCATGCTCAGAGCCTTCCTAAATTTAGATCAAAAAAACATTTATTTTTTCATTTGAAACAAGGTTTTGGATGTTGAAGATGATGCTACAAAATATGAGAATTTTAGCTGTAAGGTGTTCCTGTCTATCCCTGCTCAAGAGCTTAATTTCATTTATTATTCTAATAGATTCTTTCTAATTCAGGAGAACAAAGTTCTCAGCCATTCTTCAAACATAGCAAGGAAAAGTATGAATAATTATTAAAATATAAGGCAGGAGTTTAAGAAATGTGAAGAGCATCTAGAGCAGTGATTGGAATTCTGCTCCTTTTGAAAATAAAACTCTTGAAACCAAACCAATGACTTTACATATGTTTGGGGGTTTTTTACTACTTCTCTGTATTAGAAGGACATAGTGTAAAGGTTCTGAAATGAAAAGAGGGAAGTTATTTTGTTTCTGAGCCTGGCTGAAGGCAGAAAATGCAGTTGCAGCCAGTAGTATTATTTGCTAGAGTTAAAAAAAAAAAAATTGAGGAATCAGATACTATATTTGTAAAATGGTGGTAAGAAGTATGTGTTTTCATGAAAATACTGGCTCTATACCAAGTTTTGTTGAGGTGACCTTGCAGAGACAATAAAAAAAGAGTTTGAGACATATAGAAGGAAGGGAAGATGGTGAGCCGTAGCCGACACTCCTGGTCCTAGATGTGGAAATGGTTGCACAGAGAATGGCAATATTTCACCCACAGAGATGGATGGTTATTGAGGCGCCTCTGAATGTACTGTAGGATTGTTGAGTTATTAGATGTGGCATGTCAAACAAGTGGTTTTCTCCAATTCGCATGAAGTTGTCTGGTAATACGTGTTTTGATAAGAACAGTAAATAGATGCAGAAGTTTTGACTTCCCCTATCATGCCCCAACTGCTGTCACCAAGGATTTACTTGGATTTACTTGTTTGTTCTACAGTAGGAAACAGTCCATCCTCATCAAAGCTTTGAACAACCTGATCTAGTGGAAGATGTTGGAATTAAACAATCTTTAAGGCTTCTTCCACCCCAAACCATTCTAAGACTGCCTATTGAATCAATATAAAGAGTCACTGAATTTTGGAAGGTTTAATTTGTCTGCAAATGAAATGAACTGGACAAAACCAGAATGGCTCAGTCTAAATAATTATCCTGAACTGGGCATAAATGCTAGGCTGAGAGATTTTAGAACAACGCATAGTATAATTTTAAAAGTACAGAGAAACAAAGCTTCTTTTCCATCTCTACTCACAAATGTCATGACAGTCAAGGATGTTAATAGAAGTGTACAGGACTAACTTGGAGAAACCTTTGCTATGCAAGTGTCCCTTGTACAGTTTGCAACCTACCAAGAAAGATAGACAAGTAACTGAGTGTTCATCCTGGGAAGCTTCTTCCTCTATTCAAATATAACCGACATCATGTTATATGCCCATGGCAAAGTGAGGATGGACAAAGCTGCAATAGAATGGCTCTTCCTTATCACCTCACTGGGACTGAGGATTTATAACCTGTGGTAAAAGGAAACAGTGGGAAAAATCTGCCATGAAACAATAGATCTGTGTGGAATTCTTCTTCTGTGTTTGTCAAGAAACACTAGGGAACCCAGAGCAGGTCCAGAGAGGGACTATGATACAGAACTTTGATTTTTGTCTCCCCTTTTTGGGTTGCCATCTGCTTTACCACTTACAGAACGTTAACATTCTTTAAAAATGGGCAGATGGACCTCATTCAAGTTCTGACAGTAACTCTTTGTTATTGGTACAAATAGCTGCAGAGGTATTTAATTACCATTAGTAGTCATCAGTTTGCTTCGAGCTGGTGACATTCAGAATAGTGAGCAGGCTGCATTCTTTGTGTCCAGTGAGTTCATAGAAAGTTAAACCTACTTTTGACAACAGTCTCAAGCTTAGCTACCATTAACCCCTCTTCAGTTACTGGATGATGTGTTTGAACAGTATGAATGATTAATGAAGGTTAAATAGTCCAGTTTCTATCTTAAAACCTTTTGTTATTGGCAAAGGGCAGGGCAACTGGCAAGGTGAGCAGAAATTCAAGTGTTTGGTTTTCACCAAATAGTTCTTGCCAAATTTATACTATTATGAGACAGTAAATTCAGGGGGAAAATAAGGACTGTGACCAAAGAATGTAATTCTTGCAGGTTTGGCAAAATTAAGCCAATCTCACTTATGAAATTGAACTTCTCTGCTTATTTTTCTTTTCAGAAGATACTGCAAAATATTGCAGTATGTAAAAACAACCAGCAGAAGGTGTGTCAAAGAATTGGATCATTTGATGGGGTGTGTGTGGATTACCTGCTGGTCACTTGAGAGGAGGAGGTCTGGGCTGGAGCAAGGCAGGTATTTCCTAGCAAACTCCTTTCTCTTTGGTGCTCCTTTTTATACCCAAGGTGCAGCTTGGCGTTGTGGGGAGAACCTATACTAACAGCCAGGGTTCTCCAGGGACATTGACTGTTTTGCCATACCCTGAGATGTGACTACTGTGAAATGGAGATCAATGCCACTGTAAGCTTAAAACATGACAGATCTGTTCATATTGGTGCTTTTGCCCCAGGATGTGCAACCTAACTTTTTATACCTAAAATCAGCCCCTCCAGAGCACTCCAGGGTATATTGCCAGGCTAGTAACCAAATAGACTTTGGTAACAGGGATAAAGTCATGGTAACAAGGACCACTCAGTGTGCAGCAACAGGGGAAACTATCTGAATTCATTCTGTCTTGCACCCCTTTAGTGGTATTCAGGTACTGAAACCTCCACAAGGTCACAAGATTAAAGAAACATCAACCAAGCTGTTACCAGTCAGATGCTATAATTTTCTTAACTCTGTTTTTATCTTCTGTCACCTTTCTAGATTTAGGATGGTTTTGACAGCATGCTTTTCTGAATTTATTGCCAGACATTTATTCTTTCCCTTTCTGACACACATGCTCTTAATAGCTGGGCTGAGAACATGAGTCGTACCTTTGAAATTAAGTCTAGAGCCTAATTCAGTGGGCAGCTGAAGCTTATTACACTTGCATTTAATGTCAGTCATGTGATCAGCATGAGAGGATTAAGCAAAACAATTTACAGATGAATATTTTGTAATTCATTGAGCCAGGAATTGTGCACATTCTGCACACTTTTCTGAGTCACTACGAAGCATCTTAGCATGTTGCCATGAAGAGTGTAAAAAATGTTCTCATTGCTATGTTTTGGAATACTTTTATTTATAAGCACGGTTTCCAAGGCAAAACCCAGGCAGCTTGATGGCAGTCTGTCCAATTTACACAAAGATTGAAACTGTCATATATCTGTTACTTGCTCTACTTGAACAGGAAAAGGCAAAGTAATTCTAGATAATTAGATCAGTGCAAATGCTGCAGCTGATTTTCTATAAAATTATCTTAACTATTTTATCTTAGCTTCTTAAGTTATGCAAACACCCCTTTAATTGCAGCAGGTATGCTTATGAAAACATTTCACTGGATGCTGAAAAATGTAAAAAGAAATTAATTTTTAAAGGTAAAAGTATGAGCTACCAAGCCTTGAAAATGGGTTGCAAGGATGTTGCAGCACTTCCATCATGTTATGATTTACCACTTCAATATCTATGTACGAAGTTCAGATAGGAAATGGAAGAATTTACCATATCATCCTTCTGAGTTTGTAAAGGAAGTTTTTGGTAGAAAGCTCCACGCAAGGAGGTATCTTCATACCTGTCTGGGAAATTTTTCAATTACATGATGTGACCTATATGTCCAGGTTTAACAGACCTTGAGACTTTCAAAGAGAAAATGATGCAAAATCTACCAAATAAATTGTTGGCTTAAAAAGACTTCCTTAGTCATGTTTTTTTTTTCTTTTTACCAAGGCCAGTTAATTCAGTCCTATTGACATATATAAGAAGGAGAAATGGTTAGAAAATATTCAGAAATAGATACTTAGAGTCCTTTTTTCTGTCCTTCCTGCCAAATTATGGCTGGTCTTTAGAAATAGGATAAAATGTCCATAAGTTTCAAAAGACTGAAATTTATTCCACTATATAAAGTAGGTAATAAGCCACCTGAGGATTTATTTGTACATACAGTGTATAATATTTTAAATTATGATTAGGAGGGCTGAATCACACTTCAGTATCTTTTTTTTTTGTGGGAAATTGTAGAATTTTAATTAGCTTCATATTCATTACTCACTCGATATATAGTCTGTAATTTCACCTTCAGTGTATTTTGCTGTCACGGGAGCTCACTTTTATTAACTATAATCATTGAAGGTTTTATGAAGCCTATCTATGGTATATGAATACCACAGTGCAAATGAATCACTCAGCCTTACAAAACTGCCATGAGCATTTCCCAGTAGGTAAGCAGATTTTGTACTTGCACTGGCATGACAATTATGAAAGTTTGAAGAAAAAAGTGATTTATTTGACCACTGTAGTAAAAGCCCGAATAATGAATAAGCAATCTTTTCAACCTTAAAATAATTTACTCAATATTCTTAAAAGAAAAATCCATTTAGAAAACTAGATGTCCAAATTTCTTAAGAGAAACACAAACTCTTTTTTATCTTTTGTTCATTAAGAATATCTTATTTAATCAGTATAGAATAAAAATGCACATGAAAATTGTACTTCTCTGGCCATGCAGGTACACGGATAAACTCTACATGTGAAACTAAAATATATAATTTTATTTATGTATTTTATTAAAATCTTGCATGAAGCTGTTCATCACCCCTGTTTTCAGAGTATAAACTTTAATAGCAGCATTGAAGTCCATGGATTTATAATCACTTCGGGGGGCAAATCCACCACTGTAAGAACTGATCCCTGCTACTGATAGGTTCCTGGCTTTGCTCTGTCTGTAATTTTCTGTAGCGTGTCCTCTCCCCCCATACTCTTACATTCTCTGGATTATAAACTAAAAATCATGAAGTCATATAACTGAAATTACTCACTTTTGCCACATCCTGAGAGCAGAAGCTGGTTTTTTACATGTGATTGTGGGAAGTTTGGGGTCATATCTGGGCAAAAGTCAGAGCAGTCCCCACCTGGGGACTCATTGTTGAGCTGCAAACTCCTCCATCTCTGATAGTGAAAATAATTTGCCCATAGAGAGATATCTGTTTATTGAGGCTCTCTGAATGCATTGAGGGATTGTTGAGAACTAGATGTGGCAGCTAAGCCACATGTCTTTCTCTTGCTTGCATAAATTTGTCTGTTAACATAACAATGTGTCAATAACAATATTAAATAAAGTTACCCGTGACAAATAGTAGTGTCATACACATGGAGATCCATTAAAGTATCTGTTCTTTATAAACATTTTTCATTTTTCATTAATGTAGATAGTTCATACACAAATATAAAATGATGAGTGAAAAACAAGTTGTCTGGGAAGTGTTGTCCTTGCCTTTATTAAATCAAATTCCTAATAATAAGGATGTAAGATTTGCCTTGAGCAAGGCTGAACTGGGATTAAGGATGGCAGCAGTCAGTGATATTTGCCTGTGAAATAATGACACTAGATGCTTCTGACATACAAAAGTAATAATAAGGAAGTGATTAGCATTTGCACTATTAATCTTATTGGGACAGAAATTCTTTCAGAGATCATAAATTTTCTTTAATTTCTCAGTTGGTCATTAAATAATTGTGAACTGCTACTGTAGGTATTTGTCCCACTCAGAACAAGTCAATCAAGTAGAAAGAGTAAAATAAGTAAGTTGCGCTTATATGTCTACAAAAAAAAGAAGCAGATGGAAGAGAGATTTGGTCTGAAATTTTTTCTTTGCTGGTATGCCACCTGCGGAAATTATGTAGAAAGTAATATCAGATAACAAGCTGTTCTCCAGTGCTTCTAACCAAGTTGCATTGAAATTAGTAGAAAAAATTCCAAAGGGAATTGGTTTGGATCTGAAATTACTGAACTGAGTTTCAGGAGTTTGTAATAAACACACGCCTGATTAAGAAAAGTATGTGACTGTTATACTGTTGACCAAACCCACCTTCAGGTCTTTACATTTTTGTTGACTCTCAGCTGACAGCGGCTTCTAGATTAAATTATATAGGGAGCAAGTGGTTGCAATTCCAAAATACATTGAGGCAAATTTTAGTTTAAACCCAAATCTTGTTCTGCATACTGAGGTCACACCTCAGAAGACGTGACTACCATAGTGCTAAAGGACCTACACTGTGGCATTAACCCACCTCTAGAGGATGGAAAATCCATCAGTGTTCTCCTCTTCGGCTTTTCCCAAAAGACTACATCATTATCTTTTCTCTTTTAACATCACTGTATTAGAATAGTATCCCTGTTTAAATCAGTGGCACAATTGCCAATGAACAAGGTTGGGGTGGTGCAAAGATGAGAAGACATTTGAATGACAAGGTTGCTATGATGGGATTGCAAATGTTACCGATAGTGTTTGGTAGACTCAGATTTAGATGCTGTCACCAGGGCTGCCATTTTCTCAGTACTGCTTTGCTGAGCACTCTGCTCTCACCTCTCTGTTAACATGCTGCTGATCTTTTGTACAAATGCATCACCAAGATATATTTCTGGAAAAAAATATACCCCATCTTGTAGTAAGTAAATGATAGTCAATCATCCCTGCAATGTTCCCAGATAATTAGCCACTGGACCTGTCTAATTACTTCCATGAAACATGAGTTGTCTTTCTTAAATTTCTGAAATATGGTCTGAGAAGTCTCAAGTAACACAGTGGTTAGCCACTGGCTGGTCAACAGTGATGATTAATAAAGTTTATTAGTTGTAGTTGAATGAGGGATGGTAAAATATGGATATGTTCCTTACTTTCAAATTATTTATTGATTATTTTATATTACTTCTTTCCACAGTAGTGATTAGCTTGTTTTAATAATATATCAATGTGATCATGTATACATGAAAAAAATATACTGTCTCACTTTGCTTAGGAGTAGGAATTCAAACCAGACAAGATAGTCTGTAGCAAAAGGCACTAAATAGGGCTCAGAGAATTTTGCAATTGCATGTTCTATAAAGTTTGTGTTTCATGACAAAAGCAAATTTTCTAAGTATAATGAGGTATCCTTTATGAAAAGGTCTAAGGCATATATTTTGGTAAATTTTCTCAATTTATATTATCCAGTCCTCAGCTTGCACCTTCTTTCTTTCTACATCTCCACTTTTCATACCTCTACCTTTTGCCAATATCCTGTAGAACCTAAAAAAAAAAAGATTTTCCATTCTCTAGGAAATTTCAAAATATATTTTAAAAGTCATATTTCAAAGCAATTACTTTTTTGTTCTAATCTGAGGAGACTGTGTCGGGAGTATAATTTTTGAAAAAGTTGAAAAGGTAGAAAAGAGTCTGCCTATGAGGTCTATGGGACAGGAACAGGCTAGGGAACATGTCCCTGGAGATCTGTTTGTCCTGTTGCCTCCCTGTGTAAGACCCACCCAACATTGTCAGGACGCAGTGGCAGGGCCATGCAAGCTCTGTTGGCTGTTTCCAGCTCCTAAGGTGTGGCACAGCTAATCCTCTTCGCATTTTCATGAAATCATTCTTATGTTTCCTTTGCTGAGGAAATAATTTCCTTGTGCTTGCATCTACAAGCTTAGAGTAGAAGGTGCCTTCTTTCCTTTACTTTTACTCTACCGTATCAGATGTACACTCAAGTCTCCTCTGAGATAGTGCTTTGTTTTCCCTTAGCAGATTTCTGTCTCTGAACATATTCTTATGGTTCTGTGTTCTATAGGAACCTACTCTGTCATTTGAAAGCTTCTATGGAGGTATAGATCAGTGATAATTTTGCTGAAATTATTATGTATGGCCAGTTTTGTCATGTTGTTCTGGAATGTTAAATTTCTCTGTGACAGGTATGGCTGCAGAGCTTAGAGTGGTATCAGCAGATAAGACAACTTGCAAAAGGCTGCATTCCTTCACAACCCCTTAGTAAAAGGCTTCTAACTGCACGGCTCTATGGAAAATGATGGAAAATCAGTGGAAAATGACACAGTTATCCATTGCTCTACAAATATGCTTTAAATACTTAAACTGCATTAAATACCTGGTTCCCATTCATCATTCTCCTGCTGTAGCTTAAAGTAATTCTGGTAATCTACTGTCAGCCCCTACTGCAGGATAAATCTTTGCTTGAGGTCATTCTCAATTCTCCTTGGAAATCAAGAGAGGAATCCTGGCATCACTGGACTTTAGCAACTTATTTCAGTGGAACAAAGATTTTCACCCATGTTTTTACTTCCTCTATTATAGCTGAAAAGGTTTGCAGAAAAAAACTCACAAAAAGCACTAGAAGAAATGGCAGATATCCATGAGTGTTCTGCAGCCTTCACTCTCTGTGGGCAAAGGCAGGTATTGCTCTTTTTTGTGTGACCAAATTGCCTCACCATCCCTGAAATCAAGGAAATAGATTAGTCAAAAGAATTAAAGAATTCATGTTTGTATGCTATGAATATGTTTAAATCTACTGTGGCATTCAGCTCCAACTGTGTATTGGGATCAAGCCAAAAACGCACCTTTCCCATGGTAGCTCCAGGAGACAAAGAATGAATCAGGGCTGGATTCCTGCACAGGTAAGTAGGTCACTGGCCATGTTAAAGGGAAATTGAAGACAGCAAATAACATATTTCATATGAAGTAAATGTTATTCACAGACAATAATTACTTTCTATTAAAGTTGGTAAGAATTACAAGTCAGATTTTCTTGGTATCCTGTGCAACTGAGAGGTTCACAGGGAAATGCAGTATTCTAGTTTTTTGGGGGGCAAATAAGTCCTCATTTTGCAGGTGCTATGCCAGGTTACTAGGATGGACCTGTTCTTTCCAACTCTAGGAGGTTTGAACCTATAGACATGATCAGTCCCTACTTTTAATCTATCATAATCTTGTAAGATAAACTCTCTGATATAAAATGCTATTTGTCTGTGTATGCCCAAGGTGGTTTGGCTCTGTGACTGACATTGTTTAGCTTGAGTTTGGATTGCAATGATGTGGTAACGAAATACAAAAGAACAACCTGTACTGATCCTTGGAGTGGAAACATCACCATTTTAGCCTTTTAAGCCGTATATGCATTTCTGATATACTGGAAGAGACTGGAGAGACCCAAGTCCCTCTAGCCATCCCTTCAGCCCATCACCCCTCACATTCTAGCTCAGAGCCATACATAAGCAGAAATGTGGCATTTGGTTTAATCCCTTGGCACAGGCAGATCAGACACACCCACTGTGTTAAGTACTAATGCACTTAGCATTAGTGCTTAGTGTCAGGAAATCCCCCAATTCCTGGAGCCATGGACAGCATGTTTAGATTTGTGAATATATTTAGACATTACTGGAAAACAGACATTTTTGAAAGGAGGATTTCAAATTGTACTTCACGTACTTTTAATTCATTTTTAGAATGATAAACACAGAAGAATAGCTCTTTGATTTTACACTGTAATGGCCCTGTGGGGCTAGGTAACCCTGGGATGACAGAAGGAAAAATCATCTGCTATTGAGGAAAGCATGAGAGAAAGCCTTATAAATAAAACAGAATAGCTGTGGTGCTCATTTGATAAAATTGATAGGATGGACTGGTACTTCTAGCTGAGAAATTAAAATACTAGTTACTGTATGGCATGAAATCCCTTTGTGTAAACTGTATAGTACTCATGCAGAGTACAGCGTGGAGAAAACACTGTTCTGACTTGAAAGGTGACAAGGCCTCTGAATGCTCAGGTGATCGCTGACTCAGAAGCAAGTGGGGAAAGTGCTAGAGAGGTTACTATTGCTACTTCTTCTGGTCTTCAAGCTGCTGTGTTTTCAATATTTTTGCTTCTGCAATAGCTGTGCTGCTACCTTGCAACTGGTCAACCTCTACTTTGGGTGTTCAGGCTTTCCCAGCCCTCTGGTCAAGCAAAATGGTCCTTCTCTGTCTTCTGCATTCATGCTTCTGCAGTGAGCAGCTCTGGCTATTCCCACCTCTCCCAGTTCAGGACTCAGAGACTGTTACAGTCTTATTTCTCTTATTTAAATATTTGAATAAGTAACAACAAACTTAAGATTATTCTGCACATTTTTGAGGGTAAAGACACTGGTGCTTGTTATGGATCAGTGCAGTTAGGTGGAAAGGATAATGGTCTAGGAGTCAGGACTGGTAATGATCTCATCTCTGCTACAGCCTCGTGCATTCCTTAGGTCAATTAACTTCATTTGTCCATTGTTTACAGCTGCCAACATAGGCAAATTCTAGGGACCTGCTTTTGTATTATAAACTTTGATACGTATGAATGCAAACTATGAAACAAACAGTGTTATTTTGTCAATGCGATCAGGAGCTTTATACTTCTGAATCATCCCATATGTAGTGAGCAAGTTCTGGAAAAGGAAACTAAGAACATTTTTATATATTGTTGAAATAGCATAAATATTATCACCATCCACAAAATTATAAAGTCTAATTGGAAATACTTCCTAGCACTGGGCAGGAATTGGGCAAATGCACAGATGCCTCTGGAAACGAAATCCAAGCAGAAGGGAAAATGCTCCCTTGTTGTACAGAAAGGAATTGGTGTTCATATGTTTGGGAATTTACACAGATCCTCATTCAGTAAGGCACAGCGACAGTAGCCACCTGCAGATACGGCTGGGGGCACACAAGAGAACGGGTATATCCTCTACATACCAGCTGTCCCTTGCAAGAACCAGTCTCCTCTTCACCCTTCTCTGAATGTCACAAGCTAGCTTTTTAGTTTAGTGATCTTAAAAAAGAAAGGTTTATTTAAAAGAGAAAAACTTCCTGCAAATAATTAACTGCCAAAAATGACCATTTGGGAGTTGTATATTGATTTATTCCTCTCTCCACCAAATACTTCTGTTATGTATCTTCTACTTGCTGCATTATCACTTGTCTATTTTGCATATTGGGGTTATGAATTTGCCTTTTCAGCTGTCTTAGGCTATTTGTGTATCTTGATTGTTGATAAAAATATGACAAATTGTTCTTGGCAATGGGAGGGGAAGTGTTTTAATGATAAATGGGCTTTGCACTGCAAGCGTATATTTCATAATTCCTATGAATGCCACCTCTTGTGAAAATCTTGTTGCAGCCTGACAAAACATTTTTCTGGATTTAGCCTTAAATAAAAATCTAATAACTGTATTAAATAAGAGGCTTCTTTTCCTTTTTTCTTTTCCTTTTCTTTCCTTATTTTTTTCTTGGCAGTTTTCCTCACCACTTTTCTTTCTTTAAGAGCTTTCTTTGACAACAGGACAGTGCTTCAGATTTCCCAAATCTTAGAAAGCCTGGAAAAGGTTAATTGGAAAAGTCAGGGTTGCAGTTGGATAGTTAGTGCAGCTGTATTCTCTCTGCCGCTTGTTAACATTTTCTCAGTGCCTCCAGGCTCCACAACTCGGTGTCACTGCTGTCGCCAGCACCCTGGCTGCAAGTCCACTCCCCAGCCTCACTGGCTCCTCATTTCTATACGCTTCACTTTGCTGAGCCACTCGGAGCTGGCGTCATCCATCTAGCCACAGCTCTCTAAGTTTGCCATGTGCACTGACCCTGTGCTGACCCTAAACCATGATACAAACTATGGGATTGTAATTAATCTCTAATTACCCACAATACCTCACTGGGTATTCAGCCTACTGTTCAGTTGTATTCCTAACCAATTCAGTCATCAGTGGAGCATTCAAATTCAGTGCAGTTTGGTGTTTAGAAACCAAGGGATTCACTAATGTTGAGCAGCTGGGCTACTCAGATTGTTGCCTTTACCTTGCTCTGCTCAGGCAGAGCTCTCCATTCAGGCAGGGCAGAGTCAAGCTCTGGTTGTAGTTTGAGCAATTCATGGTGCAATGCTTAATGTTTGTGTTTCACCATTCAGAAGACAACTGAGCAGTCTGCATTTGACTTTGGTCATTTATCTCTATTAGTTCTTTCTTTCAAAGCTAGCATTTTTCTCCTACTGGGGGACAGGAGGAGACTGTCCTTGAGCCTTAGCAGATCTTGCCAGAATGCATCACTTCTTTTATTAAGTCATATTCCTGCTTCTGTCCAACTGATGGGATCTAGGAAGTGCAATTCCCTCCAAAGATGCCATGAGGATGCCGAGCGAAGATAGGGAACTCATGCTGGGGTTGTAAAGGGTTGCTGCTCCAAGGCACCCTTAAGAGGAGCGATTTGGTTTGGCCTGAGCAAGGGGTCTGCTAAGACTGTAAGGGTATTTCACTCTGGCTGTCTCCCTGGGACTGGACCTTCCACTACTTTTGTCTACCGCAAATGTAAAGCCATCGTGCTGCAGCTTTCAGATGTTAGATGGAGCACTCAAGTGATCAAAGCACCACATAAGAGAAAAAAACTTCGCTTCCTGATTCCCATTACCACAGTGGGCAAACTCTTACCCCAAGCAGAGCTCTCCTGCTTCCTTCTCATGTTTCAGCTGGCTTTCATTTCCCTTCCTTTCCATACTTGCAACTTTTCAGCTTTCCTCTGTCCTGATGAGCCTTACTGGCCAGCCCCTTGTGTCTTACCATACCCTCCCATTTTTACTCCACTCCACAATCTCTTCAAAGTTTTAGAGAGCCTTTCTTGGAGTTGGGAGGGAATGTTTTGATAGGACATGTTTTAAGTAGGACATGCATATTTATCAGAACACAGAGAGGTGTTATTGCCAGTGACATGCTGGCCAAACCAGACCAGGATCCAAATTGGTGTGGCTCCCCAGAAGCCAGCTAGGAGTAGGTATCATCTCTGTCATCCTGGGGCAGAGCTGAGACTTTCAGGGGTGCTCTCACTTCCTCTTGTGCAACTAGTCTCTCTCAATTTCTAATCTCCTCACTGGGTGACAGACCTCTCCCTGGACTTACAGGGATTTGCTGAGATGCCCCTAGCACAGAAGGAGTGACGCTGAAGAGGGCATCCAGCTGTTGCCTTTCACTGTGAAATCTAGAAAGAAAAAAATGTTGTAGAAAAAAATAATTGCTTTTTAGTGGAAAAGTCACAATTTTAAATGGAAAACTAGTAAATGTGTAAATCTACTTAGGCTTATTCTTCCTAGTATTTGCACTAGAAAACTATCTCAAAATCATCCTCCTGATTTCCTGTCTAAAGTTGTTAATATTTTACCTGCTTTGTACCTGTTAAATACAATATATATATCTTCCAACATAAAATTTTAAATATTCACCATGGGAAAACATAACTAGGTTAGAAATCCTGACATTTTTATTCACTTATGACCTGATATCAGCTCAACCTGATACCTGACATTGGATCACTAGCAGTAGCTGTGTTTCAATCTGCAGCAGCTCTTCTGTGCCCAGTATCTATCAGCTGCTTCAACTCTCTGATGTAATAGTTGCTGTGGTGACTGTTTTGCTCTTAAGTTGTCATGATATATGAAATGATCATGTTATAACATGCCTAACTTGTTTGAATTTTATATATGGTAAACCTGTTCTCTACCAGTGATAACTTGCAATTCTTGCCTTTGCTAGCTCTCACATGGGAGAAATTATTTATTTATACTGAATATGCTCCATGACTGCCACTTGCCATGGTTTGAAATTGAAGGGCTTATTCCTTAAGTGTTTAACAGACCATCTGAGGGAAGGAGAAAAGGCCTGTCAGCAATCCCACAAAACCTTCAGCTTGATTGCGTGACATGCACTCCTGGGTTAAGATGCTGTCACCCAGTCAGTCAGCCATTAGGCATGTAATTATGACAAACAGTCATGAGACAGCTCCTTATTAACACTTATTTGTCCCAGAAAACTAATGTTCCTAATGCCTAAAGCAGAATGGATAAAGACTGCCTCCATCTAGCTGGTGCATCTGTCTGTTGTCTGTTCCCCTCCACCCAGCTCTAAGAAATAATCTTGTAAAATTGTTAGATTAATGAAAAAAAAACCAAACCTCTGCTTACATTTACTTCAGTAATTCATCAAATGAAATGACTACACATGCAGTTGAAGTCCAAGGATCAGACATATCCCAGCAATAATTTACTATTTTTATAAGTGGCCTTCAAATACCTTAGTGTCAATTTTGATAATTCAATGAGATTTACCCATGACCATGTGTACGTATGTCAGGCATAAGCCCTGGTTGTATTTCAGGAACATGCCTCTATTTCCAAGTGAAGCCTTAAAAGAATGTGCTATTAAATATTCTGCCATTTACCATGTAGAAATAAATGTTTCTTTCTTTCATTACTAAAAATGACAACTGACTCAGTTAATGGTGCTAATATGTTGGAGAGTCTAAACCAAAGAATTTAAAAAACACCAAGCTCCCACCTTATAGTACAAGCATCTGATAAAAACTCACGGACCTGTGATTCATATTTGGCCTGTTTTTGACCCCTGAACTCTGTGAAGTGATGACATTTGAACAGCAGTATTTGCATATTTAAACGATTGGTTTTGAAAAGACACAAGAGATGCACTTAGGCCTGCCTTTCTTATAAATTACCCTTCTCTTTTCTCTCTCTTGTGTATTCCTTTTCTT
The DNA here is from genome assembly GCA_013389865.1 of Piaya cayana. Lineage (NCBI taxonomy): Eukaryota > Metazoa > Chordata > Aves > Cuculiformes > Coccyzidae > Piaya > Piaya cayana. The sequence continues at coordinate 539,651 of WAAB01009245.1, forward strand.
GCTCAGGGAATTTTCTGTTATCACACATTGAGGGGTTATTGAGCAGCACCAATATTCTATTTTTGAATCACTTACCAGACATAAGACCTTGGGCAGTAAGTAAAATGTTACTTCACCTGTGTCAGAAATGGGCACAGAAGTGAGGTAAGTCCCACTTACTGCATGATGAGCGAATTGCCTATAGGTATAAGCCAGGGTTTGTGGATCAGTGATGTTATTCTGGTGTTATTGAATAGGCAGGAATTATTCCATCGACACACAACAGATCTTATTGTAAATCTGCTTATTTTATAAGTAAGTTCCTCATGAACAGGCACAGTGGTAGGTGGTAGATTATTGCTAAAAAGCAATGTTGTGAATTCTTTTGCTCTGTTTAAAAGCAACTTGTTTCAGTTAAACTTCTCAGGCACTTACTTTTTTTTTCCTTGTCAATGACAGAGGCATTTCCAGGTCTTGAGTAGCTGGTATCTAAATTCTATATTCATTACTCAGGAGCAGTTTCTACTCCTTATAATTACTTTCTAAAAGCTTCAATAACAGCTTGATAAACTACTTTGGGGGAAAAAGCAACCCCACTGGCTTTGTTCCCCACCACCGCCATCCTTGAGCCAACTAGTTGTTATTTATGGTCCCCAACCAAAAGGTCAGTTCTTTGTCCGAAGGTACTTTCTGACAATGAATCCTTCTCTTTACCATATTACCATTTTAAGAAAACATACTTTTGCTTTTGCAGCTGTTCTCGAATGCTCATGTATGTCATTAACTTTTCTGAAATAAGTTGTCCGGTCAGACTTAGACTTGGTCTTCAACCGTGTTTTGGCAGGCAGGAGGAAGAGGAAGGTCATTTTTCTGACTAGGTGCTGTACTGCAACACTCATATCAGTTGAGGACTTCAAAAATGATCGGTCATATAAAGGTTTGCCTTTCCTGGAGTTGCAAGCAGGGATGAAGGCTGGGAACACTTGGACATGCTTGTCTGTTTATTTTGATTTCTGTGGTAGTAACTGCTGAGGTGAACCTCAGACCTTCTAGGTTTTCACACATGCCTTGAGTTTGGAAAAGGCCTTTGACTGCCCAGCAGAAAACAAATGGCAAATTCCTATTGATTAAGGAAAAATATTCTCAATGTTGTAATGGGATATATTACATTTCATGCAGCTGGTAGGTAAAAGGTTAAGATAAATCTGGAGGGAAAAGGAAAATAGTCCAGCTGGCTGCATGCAGCAGGTATACAAAGTCTTGTCTCTCAGAAGAGAGGTGTTCTATTTAGGGACTACAGACTTATAGCAAGAGCCTGAACAGCAGGGTTCAGTGCAGCTCAAACCAAAGGAACCTACAAAAGTTTATTATAGGGTGACTGTCAGATGCACAGAGAGCAGGACTTGCCTATTAAAGATAAAACTGAATGCAGGAAAGAGTGGTTGGAGTAAACCTTTTCACTGACCTTTATTGTTTGACAGGGCTGCAAGAAACGAGATATTATCCTTTGGACATTTTCACTAGAGTCTGGGGCTAAATATCATCTATCCCAAGAGATAAACTGGGGTAAAACTCAAGATCCTAAAGGAAGAACAAGTAGAAGTTTACTTTGGGGACAGAAGTATCAGGAAAAAGACCCTGTCACCTAAAAAGTCAGTTCTAGTGATGCAACAGAGAGACTTACTGAAAAATAAAGTTCAAAACAAAGGGGAAATTATACTCTCTTTTGTTTATTTTTCATAAGGTTTTCTGTTTTGAGCATGGAAATTCTGTGTTGCTCCCCATGATCATTCAAGCGACATTTTATACAGCCATCAAATGGTTCTTCTGCCATATTTCCCTTTTTTTCCCCTTTATTGATTTTTCTCTTTAAGACTTTAATTCACTCTTCTTCCATTGCTACAGTTAAGAGAGAAATTCTGTAGATCACATAGAGGTATCATTCCAACCTACACTGGGTCACTCACACCTCATGTAAGAATACAAGCTTCCTGCAGACAGCTAGTCCTTTCCTGCTTTTCAGACCTTTTTGCTCCATCTCTTCAATTTTTTTTTCTCCCTTAGTATTTGGGTCTTAATCTTTCTTTAGACTTATCCTTCATGCTGTGCTCATCTGAAATGTACCGATAATTGCTGCTACCTATATGTGGTTTGATCATTCTGTGCATTCCTTGTTGAAACTATCAGTGAAACGAGACATCTAAAATACGATTCTGTACAGTAATATTTTGGGTGTCTGAAATCTCTTATAAATTGTTCTATAGACAGACAATTTTTTAAAAGAAAAAATGACAGCAACAAACCAACCCGAATGACATATTTCAGTGTAATGCTGTAATTTTAGCCCCTGCCATGAACTATTGCTGTTGTACAGTTAAGTATTTTGCTAGTAAACGGTGAAGTGATTTCCAGTAAGGCCCTTTCCTTTTATTCCAGCCTTCCATTGGCAGAATTCCCATCTCACCAACTCCAACATATATAAAGGAAAATACTCATCTGAAGCACATTAGACACCATGTGAGTGCCCTACAAATAGTAAATAGTAAAGATGAACTGTCGTAGTTTCATCTTGTTTATCATCAGACGTTTTTGAAAAGGCAGAAGATGAAGGTATTTCTTGCCTTGAAGTGGATAAAGTGCACCAAGTGTATGATCTGTTTATTTGTGTCAGTGTTTTACCTTGTTCCTGGACATGTGCAAACATATTTAACTGCCTCTGTACTAACAAGCCTTTTCCATGGAGGTCAAATATCTTTTCAATGAGCCTTTCTCTCCTTCCTTTCCCCAATCCTTTTCCCTGCTACCCTGTTTCCTGTTTGCTGGAAGTCTCCTACTAAGTGTTTTTTCAGTTCTCTGTTGCTCATTAAAATTAATTTTCTAGCACTTTTATTCTTAAACGGTGGGCATATTTTTGTGGCTCTTTGTGGCTGATCATCTTCCAGGTCTGCTGTCATCTGTCAGCTGCCATGTAAGAATTTATTACAGGGTGGGTAAACATGGTCAACAGCTACACTGACAGCTGGGTCAGTGCTTGGGAAGGAGGACCTCAGACCTCTGCACAATTGCAGACTGAGGGCACTAGCCTGGAGGACAAGAACTGCCAGACAGATTTCCAAGTCTTGTGGGGCCTTTGTTTCTGAACTTGGGAGGCACGAATCAGAACTGAACTCTGGAGCACTGAGACACCGAACCTCCATAGCTGGCAAGTGTAGGGCCGGAAACTCAGATGAATAGAGCCCTAAATGTTTTTCTGTTTGATGCTCATGCTTAAAAGAAAATGATGAATCCATTAGCAAGTCCTCCAGTTGCCAAAAGAAACAGACTTGCACTTGTAGATTGCTTTCATTCTGTGCTATCAATCCACTGCATGCTCAGTCATCTATCACTTAAAAATGTTTTTTAGAGGTATAGTTGTCTTTCTCCAAAGTGTGTGTATGTGTCTGCTTGAAAGTGTGTCATTAAAATATACTGACCTCATGGAGCACCTCAAACAAAATCCATAGTGGGAAATGTCTTGCTTTCTGTTTGCTTTGAATTATTCACAGTTTGTTACTGGTTTCACACATCAATGGGACATTTGGAGTGATTTTTGCCTGCCATAATGTGCCAAGAGAGACTAGATTGCCCTTACAATACACGATGTGAAAAATACGTCCATGGAGAGTAGACTAGGGCAGCTCAGAGTTTGTAAAGGGGCAAGAACATTTCAAAGTCTCATCATGCTTATTTGGGCAAAACTCCCTGCAGTCCCAAGTATCCCACTGAAAAGACGTGGGGCTCCTGGAAATGTAAAGGATCCAGGATCAGATGAGTAATGTCTCTAGAAAGAAAAAAGTCCTAAATGCATGATTTTTTTCTTCATGAGATGCTTTATACGGTATAGTAAAAAATGTTTATTTATAGCCTAGATTACGCTTTGTTTTGTGGGATGATAAAACACATTTTAGAGTTGGAAACTTTCCTGAACAGATGTTACTGGCCTGAGTGAATAACTTATTCACGCATACGATTTAACAGAATTGGATGAGAATTTTTGCCAAAATCAATTCTAACTAAAACAGAAACCTTTCACCACTTTTCTTCCTTCTGTCATACTGACTCTGCTGTTCTTCATCCCAGTCTCTGTCTTCCAGCTGTAGCTGTTCAAGGGTTGCATCAACCCCTTTGATTTTAGTCTTACATTATTTTTGTACAAGAATATCTTTAAGCAATTAATTTTTTTACCATTTCAGTATGATTCTCCCTTGAAAAATGGACTGTCAGGGTAACATCAGGGACTTCAATGTTCGTCTCTCACTGATTTCTCACATTAAATGTGTTCATTTTGCTGGCCCAAAGATGTTTCTTTCTAATTGCCACTGCTTCTAGCTCCAGCTGGTTTCTTTCCTTCTTGCACATTATCACTAGTATTTAAGGTTTTCGTGGTCAAATTAGACTCACAGTGACTTCTGTGCTACCCCTTGCTTTCAGAGAGACTACCCAAGTGTGTCTGAATGCAGTCAGATAAACAGTCCTCTTCTCTCTGTGCAAGAGGGAACAGACAGGATCCCCTTACCTCTTGGCTTCTCTCATGGTCTAACAGGTCTAAAAAGCAAATAAATTAATTAATTGTTCAAGAATGCACTGATTTAGAGGCAATGAACAGATTTTTCAATTGAAAAGGTGACAGTTTTTACAGAGGTGTCACCAAGTTCAAGCAATAGCACCAAAGCAGCTTAGTGAGAAAAAGTTCCTGACTGTGATGCTTTTTCACTCACCTGGGATATCATAACCGGCTCCTAAAATCACTCCAATGCACTAACCCAGGGCTGCAGTGTATCATTAATTTTGAAGCTGTTACTGAGGTAAGTCCTGTAGAGAGGTAATATTTTTTTCTTCTTCAGGAGTTAACCTCAGTGTTGGGGTCTATGTCAAAGTGTAGGAAGGCAGGTTCTGCTCACGCCTGCCACCTCACCTGTTTGTTGCTGAAGTTATCAGCACTGTGTGTAGGTAAAAACAGTAGAGCATAAATCCATCGAGTACTAAAAGAAATACCCCCCCAAACATTAAACCACATCTGTGTTATGTCTTGTCAATGGTACCTTTCCAATACCTGCACATTTGCTCTTCTGAGAGATGGTGAGGTATTCTCTTGTGTGTTTGATTTCCCATAAGACAAATAGACAGGGTATAGTTTAGTGGGTATTTATACTGTTCCATACTAAATCTTTCAGCACATAGATGCAGGTCAGAGTATGTATGTGATGCAGTCACTGATATGATGTTAGCTGTAGCATTAAAAAGTAGAATTGAGAAAATACAAATTAGCAACTACATTACATACATGACAAAACATATTAGAAATCAGCATGATTTACTTATCCCAAATTAGGAATGCAGCTGGCTTTATAAACCATTTTACATATACTTCCTCTATGATCCTAATTTCAATGAAGAGTGGTTTTGAACATTGCCAACTCACTGCCCAGTGGTTATGCCTGCCTTTCATAGATTTTTAAATACTATCATTGCTCTTAAATATGGATGAGAATACTTGAAGAGTTCTAGGATTTGCTTATCTGTGCCAAAGCCACAAGCTTCAATGAGTATTTTGCATGGTTGGGTCCCCTTTGTCTAGCCTCCATATGTTTGCGTGCAGTTCAATTGCATCTGCTTCTTGAGGTTAGTGAGGCAGCAAGTGTAACTGCTCTGTTAACAAAAACGTATATGTGGGAGTATTTGAAAATACTAGCAGTGATCTTGTTTTTTTTTTCTTTCTTCCTCTATTGGTACGTACTCTGTAACATGTTTTAATTCCTCTTTGGAACAGAATTTAATGCTTAAAGAAGCATTTGCCTGCCTACATGCCATTCTTAAAAGACAACGTGGATGGTAAAACCTTGAAATTTAAGGAATGTGAATGGGTTATATTCTTAAGATACTAAGCCCATGTATTAAAGGTATACAAGCAAATTCTCAGATGCATTCACAGACTCAGTTTAGTGAGATGATCATCTGTATGAGTAGTTCTTAGTTTTCTTTCCTGATTTGTACAGGTTGTTACAGCACTCAGACTGATACTAGCAATAACTGAAAATTCTTCACAAATACTTTAAATCTCAGGGGCTGGATTTTATTTTACACACTCTAGACTTATTCCAGGAGAGCTGCATTTGGTCAAGCACAGTAATCCAGCTTTAAACTGGGAAAGTGTAGGGGAACAGGGGAATAGAATGGCATTCTTATGTGTTTTGTTCAGATATTTTAAAAAATTACATCAGCTGTCAGATTTTATTTTTAAAATTATGCCTGCTTTGACCATCTGTGGCTCTGATGCTGCTCAGTAGATCTTTGGAGAGTCCTAGTTCAGTCACTGGGACAACACAGTATTCAAATCACCACTGCTTGATGCATCCTGTTTCAGGCTGTCATTAAATGTCCCTGCATGTCACCATTTTTACTGTCAGCATCACAAGTATTTACAGAAAGATGAAAGTTTGCAAAGGCTGTCTTGTAAGCATGCTCTGGTTGAAACAACAGCCTTTAGGGAGTTTACTTGGTCCATTCTCCCCAGACCCTCTTAGTCAAATACCTGTTGACATGTTATTTTCCTCAGCGAAAGGAAACAGATGAAGCCTTTCTAATAAGCTGTACAAAAGGACACAACTCTCCACCAACAGAGGTCATGCATTTGCTTGTTGCTTGCTATGTTCTAGGTGATCTACTGGGGACTGGATCTACTTCCATTGACCCTGCAGGGTGTTGACTCCCTTTGCTTTGCATTTTGAGTGGGATTCCTCCCACTGACCCCCAGCACCTGAAAGCTGGCTGCAGAGACTAAACTAGTCAGTGAGGTTGTTTTTATTGATGAAGAGAAACAGATACCACCCAAGGGATCTGCATCCCATCCTAAGATACATGTCTAAATAGCTGTGATGAACCACGCTTTCTGAGTTATTTTCTGTACAGCTACAGATTATAAAGGGAGAATAGTAGCTTAGACCAAATCACTGATAAGAGGAAAGATGACTTCATGCATAGGTGGTCACAGAGGCAGCAAAGAGCTTCAGACTCAGGAGGACAAAATTTTATACCTATACTAAACAGCTTTAAATAGCTAGGTAGGTAATGACAACACTCCTGCTTTCTTTGACAGAAGTAGGTCCTGGAAACTTTTAAACCTGATGGGGAGATGAGGGATAAAAACCCAACACTGTGCCTGCACTTAAAAATAATCTGTAATTCAGCAGATTTTCAGAAATGCTCTGTTTCACTTCCAAGTAACTGGTATGTGAAGCTGAACTGTATATTGTGAAGTAAATCCAATGTGATGCAATTACTAAGGTGGGCTCCATCACCATGCTGAGAGAGATGATGTTTGGAACAGGCTATTTCACAGATGATACAGTATGGAACAGGCTATTTCACAGATGATACAGTATTCATGCTCTGATGACTGAATGCATCCACTGCAATGGCTTCTCATTTCCACCTGAAGCTTTCAGGTCTTTCCCAGGGTAGGAGGATTTTACATCTTGATGTGGTAGTTAAGGAACAGAAAGATCAAGCAGAACACATGAAATGGCAAGTCCACAATTAATGACAATCTCAGTTCATTGCATATCTATGCTTGCTTCATTAGACCTCACTGGTAACTTGAGGGCAAAGGCAATTTTCACTCTGGTCAATAGAACATACTCGCCCACTACCATAACTGCTCAAAGGAATTGTAAATCACAGTTTTACATAATCCTGGAAGCAGTCGGTCAGATGAGTGTCTTGAAGCGTCCTGGCTCCAGCTCCTTCTAGTATTTGTAATACTGAGAAGTGAGAAATCTTACTTTTGTCTCACTTTTATTTTCTGATTTTTTCTCTGTTTTCTACTAATTTGGAATATAAAGACATGTTGGTTACTTTTTGTATTGTTATTGGTTTTCTGTTGCACACAGGTGCATAGTTTGAGTTGCCACATCATTAGAAAATTAGTTTCTTTTTTTTGTTGTTGTTGGGGTTTTTTAAAATAAGGATTTCCACAAGGATTTGAACATGTGGTTAGACATTTCCTATTTTCATTTTAGCTCAATAATATCAGATCTGGGCTATCTTTAGAAAAGTGTTTTCTTAGAAGTGTCACTTCTTGAACAAAATAAGTTTGCATTCATAGACTCTTTTGGAAGATTTCTTCACATTCTGTGGCCAAGAAGCAACCTGTGCTGTCTGTTGATTCATAAATTAGAGGCAATAGTTGCTCTGGCAACAGAGTCTCATTTTACCCCTTTGCTCATTTCCAACCTGTTACAAATTACTAAACACTGGGATGATGCATTAAAGAGCAGCTAGAAGTCCTGCTAATGTAATGAAGCCAAGCCTTCATCTACCTAAAACATGTTGTGTCAGCTTGGAAATAAGACAGGTGATTTCATTACCCCCAGAAGCTGGCACTGTGTCAATGACTCAAAGTTTTAAAATTATTAAAACAAAATCTAAGTGAAAAAAAAATCCCTTGTATAGAATTTATTGAGGAGTTGCACCTGGCAAAACTGAATTAGTTTGTTATCAAATTATAAAATATCCTTTTTACTTTAGTGTTCATTACACCTGTCAGGTGATTTTAGTATTTTAAAGTACTTCACTTGAGATTTTCTGTGTGTATATCATATCATATCGTATCGTATCATATCATATCATATCATATCATAAATGCATAGATTTATAGTTACTGTTGCTGGTTTAACCAAGGAGATTTCTTCTTCAGATGGAAGGAAACAAAGGACATGAACCTGTGTTACTGAAGGCAGTGCTGTGCATTTCTAAAATTTTCTCTTGGGTTTTTTTTTTGGGTGCTTTCTTAAAAAAGCAAAGTGAGGTTTTATTGGTCAAATAGAGTATTCACCTCTGATTTGCACAATGAATTTGGGTTAGGTATTTTTAAATATAGCAACAATTACAGCACTACAATAAGCATTTGAAGGCAGACCCTTTGGGGCTCAATATCAGGGGAGTGAAGAGATTCAGATCTATCAGTCTTGCTTGGGTGCCACATCATTGTGCCTGGTAGCAGATCAGCCATGGCTTCTGGCAAGTCCTCATGCTCAGAGCCCCCCAGGAGTGCCGCCAGCTACAGAAATGACAGAAATTATTGAAAGCAGCATACATGCTTTGCATGTATGAGGCCCCGGGTTCAATCCCCGGCATCTCCACCAAAATTACAGTGATGGTTTGGCCAGTCACAAGTGGGGTCCTAAAGCCTCACACCGTATCACACGAACGCTCATTATATGAAGTGACTTAACTAGTATTTCATTCTCAAGAACTTTTACTCTGCTTTGACAGAAGGGATGAAATTAAGAAATACATTCTTGTATAGAAAGATGCTGTTTCCAGCATCACACTATGAGATCAGTTTGGGTCCTTGTTTTTCAAGCACTGAGAGAGTGGGCTGAACCCTTGTTTTCTCATTTCCTAGGATAAAGTGGTAAAGGGTAAAAAGGTTCACTGCTATTGTTGGCCTATCCTGACACAGTCAGGTGTGGTACTTATGCCAGGCACTATGATTACAAGGAATCACTGCATCTACTGTGCCACCAGTGCGAGACTTTTCACTCATTTCACTTGGTGCAGAGGGACAAGGTGAGATGAGGATCTCATCCAGATAAATCTCTGTATTGTACTCTTGGCTTATAAATAATTCTGCCATATGTAACATACATTACTGAATTTATTACCTGCATGAAGTCATGTTTGGCTATGATTTGAGAGAGTATATATGTAAGAATTGACTTTTAATAATGTTTTCCACAGCATCCATAGAATATTATCAAGTGGTAGACCAACTAGAAAGACCTTCCATATAGTCAGCAAGACTACAGCTCCCTGGTACAGTGGTCTTGCACTGTTTCCTGTCTTCAAACCCCAGTACTAACCCTTTAAAATGACACTATAAGGTACAGCTCTTTGTTTAAAAGTAAGGTGCCAGATAATGCCCATAAATGTAGGTGTTTGTTTTTAGCCTTACATTGCAACGTTTTCATATGTAATTCTGGTATATTTACACCAGCTTCTTTTGACTGTCGTTTTTAGTGTATAATGTTTTTAACAGGTGGGCTATAGAGCTGTGTTATCACTACAGTAAAAAAAGTCCATTTGTACCATGTTACAAAGTGCAGAACACACCAGATATAATCTCCATACTGAGTTGAGAGATCAGACTTTAGCATAACTTTGCTCCAGATGCAAGATGTGGACAACAGAGACATGTTTTGTTACCAGTTTTATTAACGGAGGTTTAAAATAACATGACTGAAGTTCTAAGTTGATATGACAGTTGCACCTTTTCTGAATAAAAGAACCAGCTGCAATGTTATGCCTGGTTTTAAAACCAATACACATGATCTGAACCAGATTTTTTCATCATGATTTTGAAGATTTCCTTTCAGACAGAAGGGAGGTTTAGGAGCATTGCAAAGAAATGTAAACATGCCCTTAGACCCGACAACCTGTGTTCAGACCAAATTTCAGCTAGAGTATTTATTAATTTCTACCTCCTTTCAAGATTTCAGTGGCACTTTCCTTTACTTGTATTCCACACTGGTACAATTTAGCTGCATGTAGTTAGACTACTAAAGACACGCCACAGCCTAAGAGAAGCTGGGGGCAGTGAGAGGCTTTCCCAGTACTTAGTGCTCTCTTCTCCCATGTGAAAGCAACGCTGCCAACAGGCAGCAGCTGGCACAGCTCCTTCCTCTCATATTCAACACTGAACAAAAAAAGGAAACTTGATGTGTAGTTGAGTGAAAAATGGCACCAAGGAACTGGTTAAGAGGGTAGCAGCAAAACATGGTTTTGCTGGAGAGTACAATTTCGTCCTTGTGATACCCGAGGATGGTTCTTCTGAACAGGGCACAGAAAAAGGAGCAGAAACTGAGGTTGTTCTTGGTAATATTTTGCAATTGATGTGTTAGAAAAGGATCTTCTGAGGAAGATCCTAACAAGGAGATATAGGAATCATTGCTGATGAATGAAAGCTCATAGCTGATATATATCCATAAATATCACATATTATTGGATGCTCTTTAGCTTGTATGTTGCATTATATAAACTCCCTATAAGAGCATAGTATGGCCCATAGCTGGTTGATAAATTTGCTGAGTACATTGTTGTTATTTTAGCTGAAGGGGTCATATGAAAAAACATACAGATGAGCAGTCATTGATACTTACATGATGTTCAGGATAATGCTAATCGCACTTAAGTGGAGGACATAAGCAGAGTAGAGTAAAAAATCATGGACAAATTTTGTTCTCTTGCTCTTATGCTAACTCTTGCAAAAAAAAAAAATCCTTTACAAAAGGAGTATGAACAAATGAATCCAGTATGGCTTTGATTATTTTCAGATTGGTATTAGCATGCTGTGACTCTTTTTTTCCCACATAACATTAGAGGTAGAGGTCTGCTCCGTACAATTTTTTTAATTGAAGGACTATCAGCTTAATTTGGAAACAGAATTTTCCAATGAATAACATACTTTGGAGAGCATAAAAGCAAATAATAACAATACAGTTGACCTCAACAGTTCCTGAACATTTTATCAAATACCTATCTGTTTCTAGGAATGGTGTCACAGATCGTTTGTAAAAAGACAGGAACCTCAGAGCACTCTGCTTTGCCAGGAAGTATGAAACAAAGAAAATAACATACCTGCTCTGAGACACACACACTCACCCTTCTGACCATCTTAAAGTACATGTGAAATATTTACATACAGAATAGGTATCACAATATGCAGTTATGACTTCACAGATAAATTTAAACCAAAACGATACAGTTATGAGATACTCCAGGAGTCCTGTTATATCTTCAGATATGAGAGTAGCCATATGAAATAACTAGAAAAAAGCTATGAAGTGTCTTCATGGGCATCTCAGGAATTTTATGAGTATCAGTGACTTTGTGCATAAAATTGTTTGGACCAAAAATTTAGGGATGGAAACATATTTATAACCCCCTTTCTCTAAAATCAGAAATTCTTAAAGTTTTAGTTGAAGAACTCTGCAGAAATATCAGTTTCAGCAGGAGCTAGATCCTCATCCTTAGATCTAACTTTGTGTTACAGATTCTTGGTGCAGCCTAACTCTTTATTGTCTTATACGCAACAAAATTATTGAACCAGTGTAATGAAAGTACTGTGGCAACAGTCCTCAAATATTTGCAGAATTTAAGGAATCAACTTCACACACAAAGAGCCCCAAATATGAGTGCAGACCTCCTGTGTCTTTCAAAATCTCATATTAAGCCTAATTCAAATCTAAACAAAATCGTTTTTAGTCACCCTATCTTCTGTGAAATCCTTTTCTAATTCTTTTTTCAGCTATAACAGAAGATGAATCACACAATTCCCACCCTCTAACATCTTCAACTCTGTAGCAGGAGATGACTATGAAATCCAAGAATTAGAATTAATGTTATTTGTGGTTCTCTTATTCTTCCTCTTCTACTAATGACAATACAGAGAAATGTTTATTCTTAGTAAATGAAAAGCAAACACTAAAGTGTCATTTAGAGATTTTTTTCTGTAAAATGTAGAGTACATTAAAGTATATTAAACATTTAAAAAGCACATTACCTTGTCAAGTGCACATATAAAAAGGTCACCACTGGTCCTCTGTCTTTTTTTCTACATATGAATCATAGACAACAAATAAGACTTAACATTTGCATTACTATTTTAATCTGCACCATTATTTATGAGGATTCTCAAGATACTTGTAACTCTCAGAAAATATTCTAGCGTGGGCTGGTATTATTACCTGTTCGTGTTACAAATGAGACACAAATATGGCACAGATGAAATTTCCCAAAGTAGCTACTGGCTGGGGCAGAGACAGGGCATCTTGGTTCTGAGTATTCAGCCTAAGTGATATCCAATGTGCTCTCATGTACCAGTGAGAGGTACAAATGTTCTGCATCTCTGAAATAAACCCACCTTATTCAGATAGCTCAGGTTTTGTGTAGCAAGTAAGCAAAAGCTTCAGAAAAGAGAAATTCTGACTTCATGGAAAGACAGCTGATGTGATAAAACCAGTGGGATAGCTTTAATTTTCATGCTCAGGTTTTCACCAGCAGATGAGTGCCAGTTAATCAGGCTGCTGGAGCAATTCAGTGCAACTTCTTCCCTTTAAATAACTTCGGCAAAGTCAGACTCATATATATGCTGCACTCTCTACCTCAGAGTCACTCCGGAACATTCTTCAAAAGGCATTTTTGTGTCTTTATAATTGAATTGATTCTTAAGTTGTGCCACGGGTGTAGACCTTATCAAAGAAGAACTAGCACTCCATTTGTTCATAATGCCCTCTAGGAGGAGGTTTAACATGCAATGTTTGTTGTTTCTAGCAGGTCTCTCTGCAGAGAGAGAGGTCGCTACTCAGGGAGGCACTTTCCTCCTTGGAAACAAGAAAAGAAATCACTAGGAAGGAGGGGAAAATGCATCTGGGTAACAGGAGGGGATCTTGTCAATCTTCAAGTCACTAGAAAATGATCATGAAAGTCTTTTGTTAGGGAAGCCTGTAATGGCACTATTGCCTGTCTATTGTGGCCACTAACAGCAAATAGCCTACAAGTGCAGGGGAGATGTAGGATTAGACATATTGTGAAAAGGGGCTTTGGATGGTTGAAAAGTGCATTTCTACTCACCAAGGTCAGAAGGGTCAAAATAGTGTCATCATTCATCCTCAGTGGAATTATTTCTATGAACAAATTGATCTTTAAAAACATCCATGGCTTATATGGAATAATGCTAATGATGTCCTATTGGACATTCTTCCATGAGTGGAAACAACGAAGCAATTGTAAGTCACATCATGGACGTCATGTTGTACACTATTTTTTGGATTGCTAGAAATTGCAGCCATACTGAAATTTTTAGAAATCTTAATTAGTATCATATTTTTCTGTGCATTTTAAGAACAAGCCCAGTTATTACATTTTTTCCAGAGGGTTCATCACTATCCATGTGTGTATTTCTGAGGACAGCACTGGTTTGAAGCTCTATGCATCCATCACAGGTAGGCAAGAAGAGTGAACTGGATCTTTCCTGGTGGAAGAGGGACTGAGTACCAGCTTTCTCTGTCCAGCCTAGCAAATTTCACTTGTCCTTCTCAGTTGTGCTTTTGAGCAGGGTTCCTAGCCCAGTCCATCTATGACTCCAATAATCAGTGGGCCTATCTCTTAAGTAACTTGATCAGAGTTTGCTCATTAATAAGGAAATTGCCCTTCCATAGTGCACTTGAAGAGAATGAAAAGAGGTTCAAGAAGACAGTGATAGACATAGATGTTATAGTGAATGGCAGTTGCTAAATATATGTGAGCTGATAAATGTCTATAAAGTAGCTTCTTATGGTTAGACAAGTTAAACATTTATTTCAAGCCTTAATTAAACCATTACCTCAGTAACATTTTCTAAAGCATCAAAGTTAGCAACTTCGAATTATTCTCCCTCTATGTGCAGTCAAGGACATGTTTTCTCTACGATCTTGTAGCATCATTAGTTCTCAAAGTCACAGTATATAATAAGTGACCACAGATGAGAAAACTGCCCTTGGCAGTGGCCGTCTACTCTGCAAAGTAATATTGTTTCCAAACAACTGAATAAAAGCACATTAACAGCAGGAGTCAACAAAAGTAGTTTTATGATTTTTATTTTTAAAGGAAGACTTGAAAAGCGCCCCTGATACTTTTTTAGAATCTTTTTCAACTGAATTTTTCTTGAACAATACTTACAACATCCTGATCTTTAGGGTCAGATAATTTTCTTAGATGCATGCTGTGCAGTTCTGAAAATCTGGGATGACTTTAAAAGTTTGAAGGACTGACTTTAACCACCAAGCTTAAATATAGATTCAGGCATTCCCTGAGTCCTCCAAAGCACAGCTCTTTTTGCAGGTTTCCATCTTTTTTTTTTTTGAGATATATTATGGTTTCTACAAAATGGGAAAAAATAATGAAAACCAAGTCTTTCAGTTTAAAAGCTGGCAAAATAATCTACTGAGCACGCATGACAATTGATACTAGAAGAAAGGCCATATATTTTCAAAGTACTTAAGATCTTCATGCAATTAAGGCACTGGGCTGAATCTTTGAAGATATGGTGTCTTTTTTCTGCTTTTACACATAGTATATGTAAATTTGGGAAAGTCACTTGAAAGTTCTGTGACCCTGCTGTAAAATGGAGACAATAACATCTCTTCTGTCTTGTTCCTTCTCCTGTATGCTTAGAGTGAAGATTGTTCAGACCAGGAATGGACAAGAGAACATCAATGTAATTTGGTACTTTGAAACAAAACAGGGAACTAAAATCTATCCATTCTTAATCCTTTCACAGAGAACTAAGCAGACAGAAGGCAAAATACAACCCAAAGGGGGTATTATGTGAACTTGTGTGCATACAGGAATATTTCTAGATGAGAAATCAAAGAGCTAGTTACCATTTACTTTTCCTGGCGTACCCAAAATAGAGTTAAAACAGGTAAGACAAAGCTTTTTATTGTAGATACAGTAGAACCTGATTATTCTGGAAAAAAAGCTTTCAGCTTAATTTTCATTTGCACAGTATATGCTGGTCAAAACATGTATGTTATGGTTGAGCTTTAAGCACTCTAATGGGCGTGATGGTAATGAGAGTCATGAGAAATTCACAGAAAGGCTGCTGATATTCAGTGTGCCTCCATATCAGATTTAGCTAAAAAAATATGTCTCCTGGAACTAGCAAAGCAATTTGAACTGGAGAATCTCAAAAGTCATTGCATACTTGTTTCCTTTGTAGTAGAAAGTGTAACAGGGCAAGAAGAAAATTCAGTGTTGAGTCTGATGCCCTTTAGCCTTGGTCAGCAGTTACTGAGAAAGGAGTTTCTTCAGGGTAGTGTGTCCTCCAGATCTTTCCCGAGAGGATTCACATGCCTCCCATTGTATCAATGATTGAAAGAGAAAAACTCTTGAAAGAGATCATGTCTTTAAAAGTAATTAAAAAAATAAAGCTAACAATGATGGACAGCAATTTGGAAGGCACTAATGCAGAGCACCTAAAAGTTAAGTCCTCCCATCAACATTTGTACATTTCTGAGAGTTCAAAGTTGCATTTGGCTGGCAGGGGATGACCACCTTTGATGGTGTCTAGAAGAAGTCAGTGAAGAGAGTTTTGAAGGAAAAGAGGAAACATTAAACTGAAGAGGTTATATAAGGAGCTTCCTATGAGGAAATTAAGCACACACTGATGTTGTTTCCAGTCAAAAGCTAACAGCAAAATAGGAAAACTTTATGCAACTGGGCCACTGCTCTCAGCTAGGTCTTGTGTATACAAGAGGTTAGCATCTAAATACAAATACATCCAAGTTAGTCAGAGACTCGATTTAGATGTGAACTACTGGAATTTTTTATCTTTGAATGTGGGCCTCCTCTTAAAAGAGTTTAGGTTTTAATTGATAAAACAGGGCATCCAGGATTAAAAATTCTGATATTAAACTCTCTATTTGAAGCAGGTATACAAATTCCAAGGCACCAGCTGTTTGAGGAAATTAGAAGCAAGGCTATCTCATTCTTTCAGTTTGTAGTATCTCAGGCACAGTGTGAAAACTTGCACACCCAAAGCTACCCCACCTACAGTTCCTGCTGCAAGGCCTTGAGAGACGCAGTGGAGTGGAGAGCTATGGGATGAAAGCACAGCAGCAGGGCTCCAAGACTAGGTCCATTCCTAACCTGCTTTATGATACTGGTTGCAAGGTTTGCAGGTGATAATACAACAGCAGTAGTGAAAGGTGCAGTTTGGAAAAAATGGCTTGTAGCAAGGTGCTGCCAGGGCACAAGCCAAGAACTCCATTTGCTGCTTGTGCCCCTCCACCAAAGCACTTGCAGACCAGGTGCAACACTGCAAACTTGTATTGATGCCAGCACTAAAGCTGACCTAAAAGTGACCCTGCAGCTAAAGAGACTTATCCACCCAGCCTCACCTATGTGTTCAGATGAAACAATTTCCTTTCAGTACCTTAGTGCTATTAATTGCTATTATTTCTTTAGGTTTTATGCAACAATAAAAAGGAAGGCTTCAGTTCCTGGCTGCAGCAGCCCCTCCCACAAATCAAAAGAATCTGATTTTCATTTTGAAAAGACTGAATAAATATGCCCTGAATACAGAGGGGCATGGATTTCAAACACCCCGCAGTTGTGGAGAAACAATTGTTCTTTCTTTCATTTGATTCATCCCCAAAGGTTCAACATATGTATCTCAGAGCCTGGGTGGGTTTTAGAGCCAGGGCTTTGTTGCAGGTGAAGGTGTTGAAGGATGCCACAGAAACAATGTGACAGAAAACATAACCAAGGGATTGGGATTTCAGCTTTCAGGAAGAGCTTGTGATTCAGAAGATCTAAGTTATCTTTAAATGACCTGATTTTCAGTGTGTTGGATCCTCTGAATTTTATGAAAGTCAGATCCTGTGAAGCAGTCTTAAGTTGATTATCAGAATTCGCTATCTGCTGCTAGTAATGTGGGTATGAGGAGTCTCTCAGATTTTAAGATTTCAGAACTGCAGAAGTAAGGCTCTACTTGGCTCAACTCATCACTCTCACTGTCACCTTACAAATGCAATGCCTCCCATAAGGCAGAAACAGCAGTTCCCCACAATTGTTTGCCTTGTATTTTATTTTGGTTTAATCAAATAGGTGTAAGATGAGGAATTAGGGGTGAAGGTTGTGTGCTTGCATGGGGTTTTGACTGTCTAGAAAGAATCAATCTGTACCATAAGTCAAAAATGTTGGAATTTGCAACAAAAGAAATGTTTCCTTGCTTGCTATACTCCTGGAAGCAAGGGAGGATTTTATTAACCTCTGTGGCGTCTTTCATTGCCTTTGGACCCAGTATTAATTGGATCAAGTATCCTTTCAAAAATAGTTTGATTGATTAACTTTGTTCATTTGCTGAAGATCTTGCTTTTTCTTTGTGCTGGAGGTTTTTTCCAGTCTTGGTAGGTAACTTATAGTTAGAGAGGATAGTTCTTTAGAATACAACATTGCCAAAGTTCTTCAGTAACCAAAACACCAACTCTGTAGTTCTATCTGTTCTAGGATTGTTTTCCCCATGGGCCAGTCTTAGAGCAGGAGAACAAAAGCCAGTTCCTCTTCTTCAGTTCTTTGACTTTTACTGTTACAAACAAGAATATGACTGAGCCTTTTGAAGTATAAACCCCCAGAGCCTGGGAAGGAGCAGGTTAATATTTTGCCCCTGAGCTACCACAGGTGTTTGCCCTCATTCAGGGATTTTGAGAGAGCCCAGATACAGCAGGGCTCAGCTGGAGTGAATTACTTTATCAGGAGGGCCTATAAAATGAAGGAGAAGCCAAATAGTGGGTCTGATACCCTGGACTAAGGGGATTGCTTACTATAAGGAGCTTATTTGTTAATGTAATTCCCTTTTTTTGCCCTGTTATGTGAAACTTTTCTAATTTTCCACAGTGCCCTCTTTCTCTTCATCCTTTTCCCCTGCCCCCTAACCTGAAAAGGCTTTTTTTCAGCATCCTTCACTGGCTTCCCTGACCTGTCACACTTCTCAGGCTCATTTTAACTCATCGTTTCTGTTCTAAGTGTTTTAGTATGTCCCATTATTTCCATATTGGAAACTTTTTAAGCTAACAGGCCTAGCAGACTTACAAAGACTATTGCACACAAATTATTTTTTCTCCATTGCCCTTTGCATGTAAAATGCAAGTCCATTCTATTTCAAGGAAATATAGTTTAAAATTGACCTAGATTTCTGTTGGGCTATGTCTCATATTATATAGTGCTCAATTTGATGGAAAGGTAGAGGTTTGCAGGATGTCACAAATTAGTTTGAGAAGTATAAAGAATATGCAGTCAAAAATATAACAAGCGCTTGCTCACCACTGAATGTAAAATGTTTTGTTCCTTAGTTTAGGTGAGATTACAATGAGGGGTAGATAGTGCTTTAAGAGATCTATTGTTCTTTTAGGTTTGTTTGGGTTATTTTTTGTTGTTGTTTTATTTTACAACTATTATACACTGTTACATTTTGATTCATGGAAATCCACAAATAAATTACCTCAGAAAGAAGTAATATTAAGATATGTATGTTTCTGCTCAGGAAATTAACTACTTTAGAGTAATATCATAAATTATAAGATTTGATGGTTTAAAAGGTGGGTCTAACTACCAAAAATACCACTGTAGATAATGAGTCTAGGTGTTTCTAGATCTACAGTCACTGTTGCGTATTTTCAACCTGCTCATTTCTTCTTCTCATTAACAGGCAGGAATTTAGGCACATACCCTTAAATTTGTTATTGCAATTAATTAGAAGCACTCTGACTTTTTGGGCTAAAGATATTGACTGATCTGCTTGAGGTGAAAGTGGAAATCTCTAGAAAATCTCCTGTATCTTAGTTTCCTTACTTGTTTTCTTTAGATGTGTCTTGTCTGTCTGTCCTAGTCTGTTGATTAATGGGTCTAATAAATGCTCTTGCTATAGGGGTTTCGAGGCTTCCTCAGTGTTTGTGAAGTATTTAAGTCTCAGATAAAAAGAAATGCCGTTTCTAACCACTGAGCAATATTGCTACTGATAAATGATTGAGGTTTTGTGTTGTCTTTGTACTTCTGGAATAATTCAATGAAAGATTCTGAAGTTAAAGATACGTGATGATTTTTTTTTGGCTTGCAGAGGATGGGGAAGAACCCTAGTATGGGCACATGTACCTACTTAGTCCTTTCCTTTGTGTTGTGAATGTGTACAAGTTACAACCTTGTGCAAACTTCATAGCTGCTCATATGGTCATTAGTTTGTTATTGTCCAGGTTATTTTTTCTTCAGATATCTTTATTCTGTTTCCTTTAACAACCCCTTCATAAAAGAAAGTAAAAGTGACATTTTGTTCTGGCTCTGTTTTGATTACAAAAATACACGACTAACAGAATAGCTGCCTGTGTGCACTAAATCCCTTTTTAAGTACAGTATTAAAGCTTTCTCTTTTCTGAGCACCTTAACACTCACTTTTTCAGCAAGATTTAATTTTCCATACAGTTATATCTAAATAGCAACAAATGCCTGACCTCCTTGATGTTCAAGTTCAAAATTTGCCTTGAACCTAATAGGAGTAGAACTACCTCTTTCATCTTTGGGTGTTTCCAAGTAGTTTAATCAGCCCAAGGAACCTTCATTCCTTGCTGGAAACTCTTGAGGGGATTTGTAATGGAAATAACTAGTAAGCAACACAGCAGTGGGTTCCCATGAACTCATGCGCACAGCTAGCAAAGCTTAAGCTATTGATGGTAGGGAATGGAAGAGCTTAAGGGGAGGGAATTTTTGCTCAGTACTAAAGTAATACCTGCAGAATATTCAGCTTAGCAGTTTGACATCCTTTACTGCAGATGAGGGCAGGGACAGAGACAATGACGTTGGACTTGGCACCCCTATACTTATTGTAACTTATGTACACCATTAATCAGCCAATTTGACTCTGCTGGCACTTGGAGTAGTTGTTAGACCCCCTAGATCCATCTTTTTGAGTGGCTGTTCAGCAGTGTTGTTTGGCCTTACCTCCTGCATTGAGTCATCATTTCTGGAGGCTTTGAATTTAAAGCAATTGCACGAGCAATTTCTAGAGGAAAAAGACTTAACAGTTGAGTCATAGAGATCTCTGTTAGATTGGTCATTTCTTCTTAATACGAAAATAATGCATAAAAGATAAAAATCAGGAAAGAGGGCATGTTAGTGTGAGATGGAGATTTTATTGCAGACGGGGAGGAATCTGTAGAATAAGTAGATTCTAGTCAGGTTTATAGAAATATAGATCAGTATTTCTTCAGATTTTTGAAACGTTTCATAAAGCAAGAAAATCAGTACAATGATCAGAGATCAGTACAATGATCCATCTTTTTATGGGTTGTGAAAAATGTTAATCTTCTTGTCCAATTATGGAATTCCTTCTTTCTCACATACACTGATATGTGCTTCACCTCCTGCTCACTGGGCCTGCTATACATCACTCTCTGCCTGACTTAACAGGTGACCATAACCATCTACACAGAGAAGATTTTTTTTTAATTAGTTAACTTTTTAATCTTAGAGATACAAAGATACATAGCTTTAAAATGGAAACCAAGGAAATTCAGAATAGAAGCAAGTTGTATGTGTTAAGAAGGACAGTTGACCTGTGACACCTGGAGACACAGTGGATTTTGTGCCATGGCAACTTCTTAAATCAAGTTTTGAAAGCTTTCTTGAATGTTATGGGAAAAAAGACAGTAGTTAAAATGTGAGATTATTCACTTCTTAGACAAAGGCAATCAGGCTGCCCTTCTTCTAGCCAAGAGAATTTGCTTTTTTTATTTCTAATTATAAAATTACGTAGTTTACCTCCATTAGTCCCGGGATCACTTCTCTATGGATACCTTTTTCACTCTGTGCTTTGATCCATATTTAGAAAAATTATATGATTTAAACAGTGTGCAAAGGGGCTATAAAAGTATTTAATCAGAAGGAAGGAGATGAGTGTAGCTACTTAGTGATTTTCAAGCAGCACAACCAGGGAGAGGAATCAAATCTGATCACAAGAGACCAGGATTCTCTAAATAACGTAGCTAGCTGCATAGGGAGCATGTTGAGTGTGGGGAAATACATATCACACAGTGTATAAATCTCAGGTCCAAGCTATCTGCCATTCAAATTCTAAAAAGTAAACCCTTTGAAAAGATGTTTTGATGAAAAACATTCACTTTGCATCATAGGTTGGCATTCCCTTACCTCATGCTTCATAAAATATGTTACGGAGAGTCAAGTAATGGGAAGTGGTCCTTTATGGAGAAATTTGTTTAAAAGACTACTTTTGTGTAGTCTTTGCTTGCTGTCAAGTCTTGACTGTGGTTGTCAGTTTCCCTGCTTCAGCAGTGTTTTCAGAAGGGAGATTCTGCTGGAAGGCTGGCATCTTAAAACTCATTAATTTGATGCACAAGAAAAATTTCAGTCTCTTTTGCCTTCAATAACAAGCAGGTTCCACAGCCCGTAGTCCCACAGAAGACAGTTAATCATCAGGATGTTTTCACCAAACCTGACAGCATGGCTGGAAATTTTAGCTTGTTCTGTTCTTCTTCATCCTTATTCTTAGTCCTTTCTATCACTCTTCTTACAATCTGAAAAGGAAATCAATCAAAATGCAGATTAAAATTCCAAGTAAAAGTCAGTAGTTCTTAAGGAATAATAATAGCTGCTAGACAAAAGTACAGAACTTGCATTCTGACAAAGCAGCATACTGTTCTCTGCACATTCACTGTTTTTTTCTCCTCAGTGCTGTTTATAGTCAGTTATTTCCTTTTTATTTTCAATGTGTTCCAGTCAGAAATTCCTCACTGAAAATTTCTTATGATGAGAGTCACATAAACCTGGAAACAGAAAAAAAAGTGATGTGCCAGAATGGGTAACTTAATCCCATCCAATGACAAAATAAGGTGCTTGTCTCTGAGTTTTATGAATGTGTATTTCATTTGTCAGTGCTGACATAACTTTTTGTTGTTGTTAAAGTTGGGATTTTGAAAGTGAGTGTTAAAGTTTGGGAGATCTAAGTCTGGCACAACTCTAGCATCCTGAAAAAAACCCCAAAACATCCCCACCCCACACCCCACCCCCCCGAAAAAGATCTCATGAAGAAATGTACAACTCTGTTCAAATTATTTTAGTTGTTAACAGAATTTGAAAATGTTGCTTAATTAGTACTTACGTTCTGTAACCACAATGTTTATTCAAAGGACAGTTTGTGGTATTGTGGTCTTTGACAGACTAGGTGACACTTTTGATTTGTCTGTGGTAACAGTTTCTGGGACAGGGAGGAAATGTCAGGTTTCTTTTGAGGCTCTTGAGAATCCCCTTTTTCAGGATCACTTTTGGGTAATCATCCCAGGAGGAGCGGCTGAGAGAGCTGGGGGTGTTTAGCCTGGAGAAGAGGAGGCTGAGAGGAGACCTCATTGCTCTCTACAACTACCTGAAGGGAGGTTGTGGAGAGGAGGGAGCTGGCCTCTTCTCCCAAGTGACAAGGGACAGGACGAGGGGGAATGGCCTCAAGCTCCGCCAGGGGAGATTTAGGCTGGAGATTAGGAGGAAGTTTTTTATGGAAAGGGTCATTAGGCATTGGAATATGCTGCCCAGGGAGGTGGTTGATTCACCTTCCCTGGAGGTGTTTAAGTCACGAGTAGACAAGGTCCTGAGGGACGTAGTTTAGTGTTTTGTGGGAGTGGTTGGACTTGATGATCTGATGGGTCTCTTCCAACCCAGTGATTCTGTGTGATTCTGTGATTCTGTGATCCACCAGGGTCTACAGTAGGATGGCTGACATGCTCCCTTCATACAGGCTTCTGACACCTGTCAAAAATAATGCTTTTCTGTTTCTGCCATCATAAGCCAGATTCAAACCAATGACGAAGAGCTGAAAACCTCTGTATCCCATTAGCAATCCTCCTCTATACATTTCTTCTATTGTCAATTTTAGTATCCTTAAACGCTCGCACTGGAGAAGTTCACTGGCACCAGTTGATCATAAAGTAAGACATAAGAAGTCTAAGTGCATCTACTTTGAAGGCTAGGCAGATTCTTTCAGTCTGATATTGCATCTCTGTTCTTAGAAATGCTGCTTTTTTTTTTTTTGTCTGTTTACAGGAACGAAAGATGTCACAGCCTTCAAGTTTTATTTTCTTCTCAAAGTTTTTTAGACATCCTGAAGGACATAATGCAAAAAGCTAGAGTGTAATTACATATTTTACACCTCCTGTATGACCTGTCAGAAGTTTGCTATCTCTTATAAAGCCATTCCAGTTTATACTTAATGTCAGTTTGATAGAAGAAACACTTTCATAGGTTCTCTTTGATTGACACATTTAAAGTGACATCAGTTCCTAGTTTTAAAACCTATTGTTATTAAGTCTCTGTTGCTATTTATGTTAGAAATATGTGCATGTATGTCAAAACAATGCATCAACTTTGCTGATTGGCTGCACCTAGATTGTGTTGCCAAGGTAACAGAACAATTGCTTTTAACCTTTTCTAAATTGTCTCATTTGTTTGTTTCACATTCCAAGTTTCATATATAATTTTTAAAAAGCAGGAGTGGATGATTATTTTAAAAATATATTTGGGACCATTAGTCTGTTCTGCATATTTTAGGAAATGCACATGGACATATGCTTTCTGTCAAGATTAAAAAAGAGTAATTAACTAAAAGGATTATTTGAAATAAATGTCTATTACTGTATTGCTGGCTACATAACCAGCTTTTCAGTGTTGTGTGTCAGGTATTTGTTACTTACTTCTGAAGCATTACATGGTGGCTTCATCTCCTTCCCAATCTGGTTATCTTCTTAGGTGGTAAGATCTTCATGTAGAAACTATGTCTTTTTTTTAACACCAACTGCATTGTTGGCACTGTCAAAACATGAGTAATTATCTTGTGTTACTTTTATATTTTGACTTGTAAAGGTACCTCTCCATTCAAGTGGAAGAATTTTCGTTATTTGTGTGAGACATTCTAAATTCCCAACTGGCCAAGTCTTTTACCAGAAACATTTCCTGCTTGTGTCTAGTGGTGAATGTTGATTCTCCAGTATATTATTCAAACACAAATTTGTCAAAGTTTGTGATTTCCCCTCCTGTTTGGTTAGGAAGCAAACTTCAATCAACTTCTCATACTTAGTGTGGTAAGGGTAAATCTGTCAGATACTCAATAAAGCTTTGTCTGTTCAAATGCATCCCAGCTGATGTCACCTCAAAAGTGATGAGTATAGTAAAATCTTGATTTTAACTAGTGTTACATGGGTTAGAAAAGATTGTGCTTTATATCAGTAAAGATTACCTTTGTATTTCTTGGTTGGTGTATTTCACTTGTATATATGCATACATATATGTAGTCTCTCATTTTTGGGGTAAGATCATGTCTGTACTCTTACATATTTACCATAGAATTTTTGAAAAAAAATAATCCAAAAAACAATAAGGGTTTTGCATCATCCTCCAAAATAACACCTGGAAAGATACACCTGTGATGATCAGTTCAAGCTTAAGTGGGCCTGTGCAAAGTAGTTATCGTTTTATGAAACCATTAGGTGAAACACAGACCAATGTATAACTTTGGAGCAAGGTTTTCAGATGGCTCTTTTCCCTAAAAATTGAGGATCTCACCTTGAATCCTTCCTCTAGAAACTTGCCTAATGTGTCATTAACTCAGAAGTTAAGTGCATGAAGATTAGTGTCCCAGGCTTTGCTGATGGATTCTAGAAGAATTACAATAACCATTACAGGATAGGAAGGTTTACGTACTCTGGTGTTATTCCAGCGAAATGGTAGATTAGGTATGTTAGTTGGCTACATCAAAGAGGTTATATAGAGCAGTGTATGTCTTCTACTTAAGGTTGTATCATCACACTTATTAGGACATATTCGCATGATCTTCAGGTTCTTTTTAGTAGATGGCAAAAGAAGATCAGAGAGATCTTACACCTGTAGGCTATTTTTAATTGAAGACAAAATAAGATCAGAGAGATCTTACACCTGCAGAAGGTTTCATTGTCCTTTGTCATTTTACACTGAAATGTTCTGTAACTCTAACATCAATAACTTGATAAATACTGCACACAAAGTCCAAAGGAGCATATGTTACAAGAAATTTTATTACTAAAGTAAAGAAAACATATTGTTGATATGACTACAATGGAGAGATTTATGTTGGGAAAGATCAACAACTGCAAATACAGACTCGCTAGGTTCTACCTGAAGAATAAGAATAAACATTGTATTTCAGCAAAAAGGAAGAAATGCATTTGAACTCTCTTGCCCAGTTCTTTGGGAATCAGTTTTCACAAGGATCATGATTTGTGTTCCCAACCCACACTTTGATGTTATCTAACTATTGTATCAACTGTTTACCTGTGATATTGTTTTGAAATGCTTTCCAAGCCTTGTATAAATGTAAAAAGGCATTTTCTGAGTTCAAGTTAGACCTAAGATACATCAAGCAATAGTCTTAATTTTAATGAATAAACTACACTTTCCTAACACTTGTGAATAATTATATTTAAAAAGTAGTATCTGAAAATAATAAAATTCAGTAATAATTTATTAAACAGATAGTATCACCTACTCTGGGAATACTGAATGTTATGGCTGCAGGATGGAGTATTATCTCATATTAATAAGATGGTGTGCTCAATCACCAGCTGTAACTAGAAGGAAACACCATGCAGGCTCATTAAAAGTGTAGTGAAACTTCATAACAAATCTATATCCAATGATAGTGATGGTCACAGAAATACATTGGGTTGAATACAAGCTTGACAGGAAGAAACATAACATATTCTCAGAAAAATTTTCAGCAGAACAAGTGCTCATGAGCCACATCCTGTTAAGGAAAGAGCAAAAAAAGGTGTCAGCATAAAGAACATTCTAAGATGTCTGGAGTAAGCTGAAGGTCATTTCACAATCTGAAGGAAAGTTTAGATACTTTGATACTCATGCTACTTGATGCCAAGGGGCAGCTGCTGTATCCACCTAAGACTCTGTTTGTGTGCTCTTAATCCTGGCCATAAACCAAAAAGTGGCTCAGGTAGAATATAATTCTATTCCCACATCAGTGAATGCAACAAGCACGGAAAATGATACAAACGGAGTCCTTTCATGTCATAATATCAATCTGAACTGGCACAACATGAGTCCACTTTTACAAGAAAGATTGGACAGAGAATGGGAAAGGAACGCATGTTGACTATTCTCACAACAAATCTAAATAATCTAACCTGCTGTGTGGTCCTTCTCAGAAGCTTGTCCAAGTCTGGTTACAAAATTACAGTATATTTTTTTATTGTAACAAGAAGAGTTTCAGTATGCTCCCTATCTTAAGAAAAGGCTCAAGTATTCAACAGTTTCAGTTGCTATTAAGGACTTCAGTCAGAAAAGCATTTAACATTTTTTGGATGTCAGAAACTCTTGAACTGAAAAATGTCACAGCTATGTTCTCTGCTTGAGGGGTGTAATTTTTTTTCTCATCCTCTAAACTTACCAAACACCAATCTTTAGCACATTGTGGGTTGGGAGAACCACTTCTGAACACTCCGAGTACATGTTCTGTACTTTAAAAAGCAGCAATTCCACCTCCTTGCTGTCTGACTTTTTACACTGAATACAATATTCATAAGAGAGACTAGATCAACATCTTTGGAGAACAACACCTTCCCTGCACAGAGCAGCTGCTCAATGGTTTGCCATCCACTCTCCCCAGGCTTATGCTTCAAACTTGTTCTGAGAACACTGCGTTAGAGAGTGCAGGAGCAATCATCACATCCCTCTGATTCCCTGGGTCTCTTCTGACACTCAGTTTGTGACAACACTGAGGTTGACTTCAGAGATACATTCTCTTTCTTGCTAAGTAGTTTGTGAACCCTTTGATGCCATAGAGGCCACTCAGTGTCCAGCATGTGGTGCTGCCTCTTCGGCACAGTTACATCACATTTCAAACCGGTGTTTAGGACTGTTTTTAGGTGCTTTACACTTATTGAGTCACCCTTTTGACTTGCTGACTTAATGCCTCACTGAGGAAGTACTTTGTGATTTGCTGACTCACCACATCTGGACCTGCTCTGTCACTTCTGCGTGCCTGACAGCTTGCTGTGTGGTGACACCATGACTCAATGAATTGGTGCTTCATGACTTGCTACACTGCAGTTTGCTCAGGTACCATTTGCAGAGTAATGATTTTGCAACTTACCAACTGGTGACATTGTGACATATCCACCACTCTAATTGCAGTGTGTCTGGCTGCCTGTCCTGGACTGTGTGCTAGACTGTAAGAGAGCACTGTCTTTTCTCAGCATGACTTTAAGACCTTGTCAAGAAGTCTGGGAATTATTTTTAGACTGATACCAAAGTGCAGAAGGCAGAAAGTAAGAAGCCAAGACCTCTCTGCTGCCAGATACAGTAGATGGTATTTTTAAGCTGGTATTTTTTGTTTACCACTTGACCTTCCTCTGGGCTTTTGTGATCTTGTTGAGTTTTGTTTCTATGGGTCCTTGAATAGTTTCTGAGAGTTTTCTGCCATGCTGCTGAAGTCTAAGACTGCACTGAATACTGGTCTTGTGAAGTCTCACCTGTCTACTGTACCACAGCCATGGTGGACAGAGGCAGGGCTTGGTTCTTCCCACAGATGGAACTCATCTTGCCACATTTTCTTATGCTGCATAACAGCTACTTCCTCACCTCTTTCAGATGCTGTTGCTGAAGAAATCAGGTTGTATATTAGAAAATATACCCATCTTATGCATGAGATGCCATACCCTCAGCAGGCAGCAGAAAGCTGTGGGAGCTACTGGGCAAAACTGCGAACTACTGTAGGATACATCCTGTGGTTTGCTTAGAGGGATAAATGAACCCAGTGCCACTATGTAGCATTGTGTCTCACATTTCATGTACTTCAGATATCACAGTTCTCTACCCACTCCCCAAGACAACAACCTCAAAAATTAGCTGCTTTGAGCAGTCCAGTCAAGCCAAAATTCACCTTCTGTATTCTAGCAACACAAAGGTCAAAGGCGTTCCTAGCATTTGCATGCTGGAAGGCAAGATAAAGTTGCAAAGCACCAGAATGGCTTTTATGGTTTATAATATGTCAATTTGTACAGTAAATAGTGTCTGTGTTTAATGCTCCCCTGCAGCGATGACTATTAATAATAAAAGGCCCTGAAAGGACCTGAACTTTCATGATAAAGTATTTCTGACAGCTAGCTCCTCAGCACAACAACTGTTGTCCCCAGAGACTCATTCAACATTCATTTGAATCATGGAGAAAGAAGACCAGCTTGGAAGATGTTTTTCTGGAGTGCAGAGGGGTACTTTGATCCTAGCTCAGATAACAGCTGCTCTACCTGAGCAGATTTTCAGGTAGATGTATCCTTCATCCCAGTTTAGCCTCAGGGGAGGTGTCTGCTTGACCTCAAAGCTCAGGCAAGGCACCTGATACCTGAGGGAGGGTCTTTGAATGGGCAAGAGGACCTGGCATCATATTTTATCATTCTGTCAGTCTCGTGTTTCTGGCGAGAGACAGTGTACACAGGAAGGGAACTCCTGAAGGGATTCAAGTCACACCTTGCATTTTTTTCCCCCATTGTAAAATAAAAAGAAGGCAGAAAGGCAAAATACTTTGGTTAGATTTAGTCTGTATTATTGTGTTTTCTCACTGCCCTTGGAGAGTACAAAGCACTTAATTTGAAATTCATGACCCTGATTTCCCGAAGCTGGAACAAGAAGTAAATACTTGATACTTGATAAACTTCTCAGAGGAAAATGAGACAGTTCATACAGTACCTATAAGAGCCACAGTGGTGGGCAGTGTGGATATCCCTACACTAAACAGACAATACCAGCTACTGCAAAACATGCCACAAGTGTTTGTTACACATACAGACAAAAACTCAAATGAAATTAATAGTAGCTTTGCTGAGTATGACCTGATAAAGACGACTGTATTTTCTTTTTATTCCATCAACAGCATCTATGCTGGTTTGTGTAAATGAATGTACAAAATATTTGGGCTTTATTGAATGAAGCAGAAGTGACAAGACACTGATATTTTCAAAACTGACTTCACTTCAATTATTCTTTCTTTTCTTCCCATGATGGTCTGTGACACAGACATAAATCCAGAATAGCCCAGATGGAGATTTCACCAATCAACTTCATTTTTCACTGCAAGGCCTTTTGGAAACAATCTCCTTAAAAGTTATTCCTTCAATTATAAAGATTCTTTTATTTTAATGTTCTCAGCAAGGCCAATTTATCATTCTTACTCAAAGAACCTTAAATGGCATAGGCCTCAAGATTTCCCTTGATCTGGAATCACACTTTATGTCCTCGATACCATGATTTTTTTAAAGTAATACATCTTTCAGTGATAAAGTCACTTACTGGAGCCATTGTCTTGTGAGACAGGAAATATCTCCTTGTATTGACTGTCTTCTAAACAGCTCCAGAAGTTTTTCAAAAAACATGATGAACTACTAATCACATGCTTTTTGAGCTTCATTAAAAAGGTAAACAGTGATGCTATGTTGGGAAAACAAATTGAACAAGTGCTTAAAAAAAGGTGAAGCTTTGGCTCAGTCACAGTCAATCTAGACACGAGGTAGTCAAAGTTGCACCCCAAATTACCACTGGGTTTTCAGTCTGCGAGGAGGTTGCTTGCTTTGTGGCATCCAAAGCCAAGACCTTTTACAGCCCCTTTCTGCTGGGCACAGCAGCTCTCCATGCTATTATGAGCAAGGGTAGGGAGGAATTATTTTAACTGTTGAGTTCATAAGATAAAGACAGTGGAGCATGGGTGGTAGTTCTGCACATGGGTAGTTTTTGGTGTTTCTGAACTTTTGAAGAGAAAATATGTGCATACAGTCCAGACCTGTAGCAATTTTTTAGTGGCTTTAACAGGAGCTTTTCTTGCATAAAGACTAGGGACAAGCTAGCTGCAGTGCACACACACGAAGGTGTCCTGTGGCTTCCCACAGGATTGAGGTGTGGCAGAGAAGCAGTAAGTTAAAACAGCCCTGTTTTGGAAAGTTTTACCTACTGAAAAAGGCATGTTTGAGAATGAAGGACTTCTGTGGTGCTTTTGTAACACAGTTTACACAGCCAATCTTTCAAACTACTAATAGAGCACAGTGGCTAGTAATGTTCACAGTTGCTCCAGAGTTAAGGGTTTTGTCCTGTTAAGTCATTACATTATCCGAGTATAAACCAAAGAGTTTTCAGTTCTGAATAATTTAGGTGAAAGTGTTAGCTGTAGGCCAGGTGCTCTACTTAGAGAGATGGTGAAATAAATTATTCAGACAATGAAACAGGTAAAACAGATGGGAAAGGCTGCCAAAACAAGACACCCAGAGGGCAGCTGTTTTACAGGTCCCCTGTGAAGCGGCTCACTTATTAGGACTGTGGTAACGGAGCAAGCAGTATTGTTGAATATGAACTTTGCCTTGTTAATTAGTGTGGTGGACAGGGAATACAGCTACTGAGGCCTAGAAGCAATTACCCCTGTGTTTAAGTCTGTGCAAACCATGCTTTAATGTTAGAGAGTTAAATTCATGAAGGATTTCAGCCAGAGATTCCTAAATTGTTTGATTTTAAAAATGAACCTCAATAGGGAGAGGAAAGATGCACTTTCTCAAAATATTGACTTGATTTAAACAATGACATTTTTCAAACATCTTACGCTACCACATCATGCAATTAAATTTTGTCTTTCTACATGTATCCATATTTTTTATTAAAATTTAAATTTAACTTGTGAGTTTTGGCTTACATTTTTCAAAGCAATTTTGGATTCTTACTACTTCTGTTTATGGTCATATGTGTCAATTTTTATAGAACCTATCATTTCAACTATGATAAATAAAGCCCTTTGATATTAAAAGTACTCAAATAGTCCAGGAACTTCTGCCAAAGCAATGAAAACTTCTAAATTATCTTGCCATTTTTACTGACAAGTGAGTATTTTACCGTTTTTTGCTGTCAGTCAGTTGATTCTTTTGCTAATGACAATCACTAACTTTACTGATGGTTGGCAATGTAAGAGAAGTGTCATGAATGTATATCAAAGCTGACACTTTTTTTTTAAAGGAGGCTAAACAAACAAATCACTGCAGTTCTGATTTTTTAAATTGCATTCCCATAACAGAGTTCCTACCTCATACAAATAATCTCTCTGGTTATGAGGGAATAAATTGCCTGTGGAAATGGCAAATTAGATGTGTAATTACCCATTTTTGCATAGGCAGATACATGTTTTTGTGAACAGGAGCTTGGTACTTTCCTTAGACCTGGAGACATTGCGTCACCTAGGGATGAACTTTTACCAGGAAGAAAATTTCTCTCTCTCTGTGTCCTCCTTTCCTGCCCCAAGAGCGTAGTGGTGGAGGTTACAAGAGAGGAAGTAAAGCTGTGATGAAAAAGTAAGAAAGGAGAAAGGAAAGACCTGAGCAAGAGAGAAAGGGAAACAGCTGAAAGATTTGGCTAAAGGAAAGCACTGTGAGGAAATAACACTGGTGTGTAAAACACAGTCCTCTCTCTTTAATTTCATCAGTCTAGATGCTGACACCCTATTAGAAAACGGCACCAAAGCTGCCAAATTCCCACTGTCTTTCCTGAAACTATGATTCACTCCAGGACCTTGAAAATTTCATTTCATCTCTTTTTTCTGTATCAATTCTTTGTTATTTTACCAGTGTGACTGAGTCTTCTGGAGAGGAAGCTCAACCTTTTTTTTTTTTTGTCTATGACACTTAGCAGAATCTACCATCAGTCTTACTGGAGGTCCAGTGTAAATGTAGCAAAAATACTGCTACAGGCATTCGTCTGGCAGAAAGCACTCTTGTATGAACTGATACAAAACCACCTTCCCTATGATCTTTAGGTTGTATTTCCATACAGAAAAGTTTTCATGGAGAAACCATGTTCATATTGTTGCAATATAGGTTACCATAATAATGATTTATCAGTTAAGGAATTATCTAAATACACTAGAGACTTTTTTTTCAGGTATAGATTGTCTTTTTGCTGAAGTCATGCATTTATGATGTTGCAATAAATTGTGTGAAAACTAATTAGCATCAAGACACAGGATTACAGCTTCACAAAAATTCCAGAACTGTTACAAAAGTGAAGTCCATCATTTAATCTCCGATAGCTGTAATGTTAGCACAGAAGGGCTCAAACTCACCCATGTAAACAGTTAATCTTTTTTCCTTCTCAACTTTGCTCCAATGTAAAAGTTTTCAAATAACATTTCATGTAATGATTTCCCAAAGTAAGTACGAAATTGCCTTATTTGGTGTCCTAAGGAAGTTTTCTTTTGCTGTTTTATAGGAGCTTTAAGAAATATATTTTTAGATATTCTTGTTGTCTACAGGCTCTTCTCTGAGATGACATTCTGGCTGTGCTTATCTCACATAGTATGTAAGACCAAGAATCTCACTTATTTTCTAGTTAGACAAGTGTGTATGTTAGCTAAGGTTGACACTCAGACAATAAATGTTTTCACTTCCTTTGATCTCCAAGGAGGATTTTGCCATCCTCTTCAAAGAAAACAATATCCGCTGATGTCCATTTCTGATTTTCTCTTGCTATCTTTTCTTCTTTGTGACCACCATTTTGGCTTCTTGACTTCTTTCATTTGGTAACTAACTCAGATATACTTGAAGTATTTACTCTTCTTTCAAGTCTCGATTTCTTGCCCCCGTTCTCATCTTACCACCATTTTAATTAGCCTTCTTTTCTGGCTCTTTCTTCAAAAAATGTAGACATTTCTGGTCGCAGCTGTCCTCAGAGAGCTGTCCTTACTTTTACCTGTCTCCATCATTGCAACCTGTCTTTCTTCCCTTCAGTCCTCAAATGTATCTTCTGCTGTCATTAGCAGAGTTCCTCTCTTCTAGTGTCATCTTGGATCCCTTTTGTTCACTCTTTTCCTGATCAACCTCATTATCAAAAATCATCTTCCTGGACAAAAACTCTCTCTCTTGTATCTTGTGTCTTTGTTTGGTTTTTACCATTGTTTTTTGTACTAATCTCTTCATTTGATACTCTTTTCCTAAGTGATATCTTTTACTAATTTAATGACTATCTCTAATCTGCATGTATGTCTATTCCCCACACCAGTTTTTTTCTTAGTAAATGTCTTATGTGCAGCAAGGATAACCTGTAAATTCTACGTAGAAAATCTTTTCAAATCACCTTACAATACTGACTGTTTAGTCTAATTAGTGTTTATTTTGAATTCACATCCTAAAGGTGGAAAAAAACTATATAGATATATTTATCTGAATAAGCAATGTGAGTTAAATTACCCAGTATCTCAAAAAGGGATAGTGTTTTCACCCCATTAAATAGTTTTTCTCTTTTCTTATCAGTTTTTATAATCAGTAAATGAGAAAGATCACAGGTGTCATCTCCCCCATCCAGGGGCAGTAGAAACCAAAACAAGAAAGATATTCTCTTAGCAATTGCTTACTATGTCAGTACAGATAAAGGAGTTTTCATTTAGTTTGTTGAAAAACAGCATCATTTACATAGAAAATAATAATGCAGCTAACAATTCGGAATTGGCAGGGACTACATGAGAAATTGGGTGTATCAGTCAACGATCACATAATTACCAATGAGACAGAAAATCTCCACATTTCTTTTCTGCTTTTTTGATTGTTTATTTCAATATCTTAAAATAGGTTTTGAAATAAATATTAAAAATATTTAAGGAGTTATGTTAAAACAAATTAAACTAATTTGGCTGAGGTATGTGAACAGTCAATGGCTTTAATAGTACCCATCAACCATGAACTTTTTAAATGTTTGCAATCAACGTAGACTGGTTCATATTAACACAGGTGTCATTTATCCATTTATTTTGAAAGTTTTAAATACTTATCAGTAAACCAGTTTTCAATATTCAGCCTACTCATTTAGTAGTATTGAGTAGAATTCTTTGCTATTGAGGTCAATAGTGTCAGGATTTTACCCACCAGAACCCACAGAATCATCTGTTGTCTGGATGTTGAACATCTGGATGAAGCTACTGAAATTTTTCACTAATTCTTTGATATCACTGTGGGTACTGTACACACACCTGAGAAAATAATACTTTCTTATTTAGTTCACTTCATTATAAATACTGCCTTGAATAAACAGAAAAAGAAAAAGTAAAATTGCTCTAAAAGTTCTGTTAAAATTATTGAAAGGCTCTACTAAAATCTTAAAAACTTAGAAAATGGTAATATTCCCGATATAGATGAAAAGGATGGTGTATATTGTTTTCCCAAAATCCTCTTCCATGGGAAGGTTAGTGTTCTTTTTTACCTATTTTCTTTTTTATTCCAATTTTGAGGGTTTGGGGTTTTAGGATTTTTTCTTTTTTTTTTCAGAAATGTAAGTGCACAAGAGATTGGATTGGTTAATGACCTTCCCTGACCTTTTATGAAATATTTCAGAATTTGTAAGTAGCCATGGCAATTAAAATAAATTGGTTTTATAAGGGTGTACTTTTTTTTTTTACCCTTTTAGATGAATGTATTTATTTGGGTGGTTCCCTCTGGCCAAGTCCTTTGATTGTAGCCTGTATCTTTTTTTAAGCCTCTTTGGGTGGATAAAAAGCTTTGTATTATGCAAGCATCAGATGTTATCATTTATCTAATGTTTCTATCAGTTATTCAGTAATATTTTCTAACACAATTAGCGTGAAATAAGTGGTTTCTATTGTGACTAGGAAAAATTTTGGTCCTTTAGCTGTGAGTGCTAGGCAAAATTTGCCAGTGGCCACATCAAATGCCTCAAGTTTTGGAAGAGTGTCTCTGCACTAAATTTTCTAAGATAAAATCCTATTCCACATAACTCAATAGCTAAAGTTCCTTTAATTTCTATGGGAAGGATTGTGCACTGAAACTTTCATGGACTCAACTAAGAAGTGAGATCTTTTAAAATATGGCCTCTGTTTTAAGAAGGTCTGTATCATAGTCAGGTGGGAAGGGCACCAAACACTCTACTGAGTGACTATTAGGAGTGAAATGCTGGATTCCCAGGGGCCCAATCCAAATCACTGTGGTGGACAGTACCATGGTGGATGGCATGTTTTGTCCAAACAGAGTGCTCCAGGACTTATAATTGCATTTTTCTGCTACCTTGCCTCACATCTCTTGACTAGAAACAATCTGTGGGATATCTACTAGTTTCTGTGCAGGAATATGGTGAGATTTTTGTAGGCAGCAGGCATAGTAGGCAGTTCAAACGAAAAGTATATGTGTGTGTTCGCGTCATGTTCATGGTAGAAATGCATCAACATCTCTTCATTTTTGGTAAGGACTCTTCTTTCCTTTTTGCACCTTTATACTCAAGGTTGCAACAACATCTAATTCTTGAAAGCTTTCAAACTCAAGATTAGCACATTCAAGCCAAATAAAACGAAAATGAGATGGTGACTGAAATGATAGAGATTTACAAGCTGGAGCAGAAGGGTTGTGAAATGGTTGTGTAATGGTTGCATAATAGTGTATAACACCTATTTGGTCTCCCAAGAAGTGCCAATCTGTGCAATTTGCTGTAGCAAAAGGCCACTAAAGAGGTGATAAATGCTAGCATCAAGAGAAGACACATTATTGGTTTTAGCTTATGACACAGCATAGAGGGCAAGGAAGAAATCATAGTTTCTTGGTACCTATTTCCATGCAAAGCCTTGTAAGCCAAATTCTAACTGGCCTGTTGCAAAATAAAATTTTACCAGGCCATAAGGAAGGCGCACTTATATTGACACGGGTGTCAATTTTGTCTGGAGAATTTATGGAAGAACAAAGATAGGGAAATGATGAAAGTAAAAAAACATTACAGTGAATCACTTGGATGGATTTGTCTAACACTCTTCTAAGGCTGGACCACCTCTCCTCCCTAGTGACCCCCAGTTTTGAAAGGGACACTGCCAGAGTCCATATGACCTTTCTATCACATGAGGATTTAAAGACCAGAAGACTTATGATTTTCAATTCATGCACCATCGGTTAATATGACTCATGCACTAAGATTGGGGTGAACAGAGGAACAAAATGCACATGATCAAAGAAATATTTTCATAAATGTTTTGCTTTAATGGAAAAATACAGTGACACTTTAATTCTTCTGAATAAAAGACAACAAGTATTTTAGCTTTCATATATAAAAATGTGTATGTGGAAGCTATTATTAACATGCACCTTACTATAATAATTCATACAGGTGTTAAGCAGGATTATGAGACAAATAAAGTATAACCATTCTATTAAATCATGCTATACTGATCAAACAGTTCCGTGCAATACCCTAGCTATTTACTTACAACAAGATAAAACACGATTCATACACATTACCAGTGTGGTAAAATGAAAATAATCTCAAATCACACATTACCCAAGTAAAGAGTACTAAACTGAAATAGTGCCAAGTAATAAATATACACTCATCAAAGAAGCTATTAAAATAATTATTATGAATTTCATCAAATAATAAATGTATGCTTGTGATTGCTGATTCACGGAACCCTTAAACACTACTTAATTTTAAACATACAAATTAATAGTTTTCAACCTGTCTACAGGAGCCTGGAAGTCCATGGTCTCCTCCTAAACTGGAGATGGTGGAAAATACTCTACAGACATTCTTCCCAAGTGATATCATGACAGAAATTAATGTTAATTCAGAATTTAAACCTTTAAAATGTTACAGGATGGCAACTACTTTCTGTAGTACAACTCACTGTGCCCTGTATTCTTACCAACTGCTGTGTCCAATAAGCCATTTGGTTAATATGTATTGTGATGAACAGACTCAGCAAATTAAGTTGAAGTCCTATGTAGAGTGACAACATGTGACAGCATTGATGTGACAGGTACCCAGAGTTTGCAAAGAGCTATGAAGAGCGTTTTTGATATCAAACCACTGTGTATTCATACCTGGGTGGAGAGGTAGAGCAGAATAAGCAAATAAGGACATAAAACCACAAGAAAGATGCTATAGTTGATTGGGTATTAACCAGTAGCTGGCAGACCAGAGTTAAAACTAAATCTGGATAAAACTTCTTGCTGAAATTCTTCCTTGTTCTGCTATACAATTTCCTTGTGGCCTTCAAAGAGTCACACAGACGTAGAAAATCTGAAGGTATTTAGGCTCCTAAATTTACATCGAAAGCAATGGGGATACATGCAGCTAAATACCTTGGTGATAAAGTCTAAAATCTTTTTGTTTGTTTGAGCTTCTCTTATGAGAAAGAGAAATAAATGGTGATTATTTAGCAAGTGTGATGTTTTGAGATATTTTAGTAAAGAGGCTATAGAAGTACCTAAAGCAGATATTTTTCAGCAGGCAGAGCCCTCAAGCCAGCATAAAGCTTTGGCTGTTGCAGTATTTGTATTTCTCAGCAGTGGTTTTGAATTTATTTTGCTTCTGTGAGCACTCTGTGGAGAACGTCTTTGGTGTTGGCTTTCACTACAGATTTTGCTTATTTTGTTGCGTCATGGAAAAACAGAGTACCTTAGCCTGAATCTGTTTGGAGTTCAAGACAGTGGGGAAAAAAAAAATTAGGCTTAGTAATCTTCCAAAATATGAAATAGATGAACAGTTCTTTTCAACAGGAGTTTATTATGATTTTACTTTTTCCTATAGAGCTCTACTTCTTAGAGTACTTTTCCCAACTAGATGGGCAGAAAAGTGAATTCTCACATCTGTTTTTGCTGTCAACACTTTTTTTCCCAAAGTCAAAACCCCAGCTGTGCAAAATAGATTCAGATCTCTATCAAGTACTTATACAAGTAATGATAAGCCACTGTCCTGACAACTGGGTCCATTAGATTTCCATCTTGATTGTGGTTAAATTCTACTGGAATAGAAGATGTTTGTTAGCATGACCATTATATGCAGAGCTGAAATGTTAATGCAAAATTGGGTCTTTAGATCTGATTAATAATTT
Source organism: Piaya cayana (assembly GCA_013389865.1). NCBI lineage: Eukaryota > Metazoa > Chordata > Aves > Cuculiformes > Coccyzidae > Piaya > Piaya cayana. The sequence goes on from WAAB01009245.1 coordinate 578,151, forward strand.
TGCCAAAGGGAGAGGACAAGTCCAGAGAATCAGTAGAAAAACTTACATATACACACAACCACCCCCCCCCCCCCCNTGTAAGAAAAGTGCAAAATGATGGATCACTAAAGCAAAATAAAGTGCTTTGCAGCTTTTAAAGCAGTTGAGAACTCTCTCTACAGTAGTTATAATGCCTACCTTACCGAAGTCTGTAAGGGCCATCTTTAGCATCATCTCCATAACTTAGAGACCTATTTGGAGTATTTGCTATGGAGGTGTACAAGACCTTGTCTCACTGGACAGTTGATGGAGAGGTTTTATCACAGAGTCTAGAAGATGGTCTGGCTTGATCTCAGTTAACGTTAAATACTCATTGAGACCCTGATATTGAGAGGGCACTTATCCTATGTCAACAGTTCAGTTCTTCTGGTGCAGCAAGTATAAATCCTCTCCTGTGAGTGCACGGTGAGCAAGGATCCAGCAGACAGCACATTCTCTCATGCTTCTTGACTTTAGGCATCAAGGTTTACAAGATAAATACATCCCCAACACCACCTCTGTCTGTGTGTTTATCTTCACCAACACCTGAAAGACAGAGAACGGTGGCTGTGCTCACGATGGATGCATAACATAGGTAGGCAGCTAAATACCACATAGTCATTGGCTTATACCCCTCCACAGCGAGATGAGGGAATCAGGAAAATATAGTAAAACTTGTGGATTGAGAGAAAGACAATTTAACAGAACAGAAAAGGAAGGGATAATAATGGTGATAATAATAATAGCGATAATATACAATACAAGTTATGTGGAATGCAGTTGTTCATCACCCATTGACCGATGCCCAGCCAGTCTCCAAGCATTGGTCACTGCCCCCTGGTCAGTTCTCCAAGTTTTATATTCTGCATGAGGTCATATGATATGGAATATCCCTTTGGTCCATTAGAGTCAGTTGTCTTGGCTGTAACCCTTCCCTGCTTCTTGTGCTACCACCAACCTACTCACCGTCAGGGCAGTACCAAAAGTGAAAAGTCCTTGATTTAGTGTAAATGCTACTTAGCAACAACTGAAACATCAATGTTATTATTGTACTAAATCCAAAACACAGCACCATACCAGCTACTAGGAAGAAAATTAACTCTAGCCCGTCTGAAACCAGGGCAGACTCCTATATAAGTTCACATTTGATGCCTTTGAATGAGCTGGAATTGTACCCCAACCCAAGCCTTCCATATTGTATGGAACTGGCTGGTCTTTGCCATGTTCTTCATCACAGTGAAAGAGGCTGGTATGTTCAGCTGCCTCTTGGCAGGACAAGAGGTAATTGTTTTGCAGACAGTAACACAGTGTTGGTATTTCCCGAGTGACACTGGTGATTATCCACAAAGTCTGTCTTGGTCTCCTGCCCAAAACCGTACTGTCAGGCAGTCATGAAGCTCAGAGTTGACCAATTTCTGCTTTGTATATATGTTACTGGGTTTTCATCATACAGCCTGAAGCAAACTCCTGTCAAACTATATTACATATGATCACAGAGATGCACATTATGAACTGTCTACATACTTATTACAGAGGTGTTAATACTGAGGCTAGTCTAGAAAAGCTCAGGTCTGAACTGCTTAGCTTGACTGTATCTTTAGTTCTTTTAGGAGGATGTCTGACTATTATTCCTTACTGAGTCAATGAAATGTCTGCATCCAGAACTGCGGATCTTTTGCTTCAATTATATATGAGATTTTCAGCACAAGGAAACATTTTGTAAGGGTAGAAGACAGAGATAACAAAGGAGTTTCAAATTCTCAGGGACAAGGAGACAGAGACACTCAGTTCAGTAGAAGTAGAGAGGGACTGTGTTATGGTACTGTTCTAAAAATCACATGGCAACATTTGAATTCTTAATCTCTTTTTATTCCAAGACTTGCAAGTTCAGACCAACCACTGTTAGAACTAGGCAGTGATATCATGACAGAGCAAGCAAGTCACACACACATATAGTCCACTGTTCCTGTAGGCACGGTCCTGTGAGGCAGTGAAAACTTCCAGGAAGTACTCAGAAGCCTCAATCCCATTAAAGCCCCTGGGAAGGGAGAATGCTCAAAATGTTGGTAATGTGGACTCTAAAGTGCATTAAAAGTGTGTACCTAACTGGCTTAGAGGTTGGATTTTTTTCAGCTCTCAAATCTCATTCAAATAAAACCAATTTCCTGCATAAGAAGACTAAGTGCTACTTCTTCAGTAAGGATTATTTCCATACTTAGATGGAATGGATCTGTTCCATATTGGCTGTAGATTCTTTGAAGAAGTAAGGTTAAAACGTGGTTTTATACTTTGGAAATTTTACTTTATCATTCACTCAATACTGTCTGAAGTTTTAATGTTTGAATTTTTACAATAATAATAGTATTGCTTGTGAATGGGAACTCAGCATAGTAATTATCAGGCCAAACAAAATGAGTGTTTGAAAAAAATATCACCATCTGAAACAAAGGTATTATAATGCAAGATATTTTATAATCTGATTGAGAAGAAATCCTTGCATTCTAATAAAATTAAGTAATTGGAGGCGGAATAAAATGAGTAGTCAGCAACAATAACAATACTCCTTTTAATTAAATATTTCACATTTCACGGTTATTTATTCACAAAACACTTAAATAGTTCATCAATTTGTCCAGATTCTCTTGGTTGTGTGGAAAAGAAGGCATTTAGCCAAGAGGACATCCTCATTGTACATTTACTTCTAGGAAACAATTTATCTCCAAGACTTTGCAGTTGAGTCCATTTCATGTCTATAAAGTTCAAAGAAATGAGTCACATACGGCACAATTTTTTGTTAAATAAAGTCACTTGGAAGCACTCAGGTTCTCCTTAGGTCAAAGGGCGAAACAGTCCACAGAAGAGGTCAACTGAATGTGGAGATGAGGGTTATGGGAGAAGCTTCCTAACTGATTAGCAGGCAAATTGTTCTGAGGGTTGCCAATCATGCTTTGTTTCCTTTGATATAAATGCTTGTTTATTTTTAGTCTCCTCAGGCCTTGCTAGTACTAGGCAGCAGGGCCAGAGTACACCAATGCAGAGCTCTCAGCTGCTGTGGGGTCAGGTGGAAATTGTGAGAACTCAGCACTTCTCATTATTAGCTTCTGGACTGGTACAAGGGTAATGGCCATCCTGAAAAATAAGCCAGAAAATAAGATGGCACTTGACTTTCCAGGAAAATGCTTCTGTTAGTGTCTTAGTATTTAATAAAATATGCTTGATGTGCTCAGCTGCACACACAGACACACATAAGTAAATATGATTTGAGTCTACCCTTACCAAAAATAAAACAACTTGGTGTCCATGGCATTAATCCTGGTTTCTATAGGTGTTGAATGAAGTTTTCTGTACAGGTTCTTTAAATTCTCTTTAATACAGACACCGTATAAAAAGACGTAATTATCTATATTGATATACTGTCAGTCCATTTTATGATTAAGTAATACAAAACAAACTCCTAACTCCTTATACCCTCTATTGTTTTATTTTATAAATTTAAAGAAAAAAATGGTCCACGGCAAACAAACTGCATCTGTTTAATATTAAAGTGCAAAAAAATATTATGAAACTATTACTTCTGGAATATCCAAATAACCTGAGGAAAAATAGCATCCATCTGGCCTTTAGTATAACTGTTTTTTACATCAGTTGGATGTCTCTGGGATTACAAGATTCAACACTTATCTTTAAGTAGAGTGAGTTTCTAAAGATGTAGCATCCAGAAACTTGTGGGTAATCTGTCTGCTTAGAAGTACAATATTGTGTTACCAGATCTGCTGAGCAAATGCACAATAAAGTTAATCCTTTGGTTCTGGAAAAGCTGTAGTTATTGCAATGGCAGATGTGCTGAAACAGAAGTGTTTATGTTTGTTAGGGCTTGTGAAGCAGCAAGGCTGCCAGCTCACAAGTATTTGAATTTCCTGCAAACATTTACCTAAGGGCTATCGTGGGGAAGGAAAATTGCTCAGAAGGAGTCTCTAAGCCTATTTGGCAGACTGGCAAGCCTATTCTGGTGAATTGGTTGGCACAGCCTGCATTTTCTTGTTGGACTTACTCTCTTTGAATGTAGTTAATATGGCACTAAAGTGCTTTTCATAGAATCATAGAATCATAGAATCATAGAACAACCAGGTTGGAAGAGACCCACCAGATCATCGAGTCCAACTGTTCTTATCAAACACTAACCCATGTCCCTCAGCACCTCGGCCACCCGGCCCTTAAACCCCTCCAGAGAAGGGGACTCAACCCCCTCTCTGGGCAGCCTCTGACACTGTCCAATCACCCTTTCCAGGAAATTTTTTTTCCTGCTGTCCATCCTGACCCTCCCGTGGTGGAGCTTGAGGCCATTCCCTTTCATCCTGTCCCCTGGCCCTTGGCAGAAGAGCCCAGCTCCCTCCTCTCCACAACCTCCTCTCAGGCAGTTGCAGAGAGCAATGAGCTCTCCCCTCAGCCTCCTCTTCTCCACGATAAACACCCCCAGCTCTCTCAGCCGCTCTTCTTGTTCTCCAGCCCCCTCACCAGCTTCTTTGCTCTTCTCTGCACTCTCTCCAGAGCTTCAACATCCTTCTTGTGGTGATGGACACAACAGCAACACCACCTCGACACACAAGGCTCATTCTTCAGCTGCCAACATCTCACTGCGGGGCTGGCGCAGGGAGACACAAGCAGGAGATTGAATCCGGAGCAGGAACAGGATCCTCTCCCAGCCAAGTCCCCTCTCCAGGCTCGGGCTGCACGTGCGCTGCAGCTTTGCTTTGGCACTGGCTGCAAACGTGGAAGAACGCCACCGACTGGGAGGAAGGGCTGGGTTTAAGGATGCAGAGCGTTGCCTCCTTCAGCCTCCCCACTTCTCTCTGCGCTGCTGGAGAGGGAAAACCACAAGAGAAGCAGCTCCTGCTCTGGACACAGACACACCCAGATCACACAACAGGAACTCTGAGGGGCGATCTTCTCCCTCACCTGAGGAATTTGCTGTTCTTTTCGAGACCAATACCCTGTTATACTGAAGACATTTTCCACTTCTTCCTTCTTACTATGCCATATGGAAAGCAAGAAAAATGTTAGATTAAGGATTTTGTATGGTGGAGGTGTGACATGAGTCTGGTTTGGCCAGAGCTTTGAGGTGGAGCTGCCTTCTAGACCTTCTTAATACTGAGCTCTCCAAAGGAGACTAAGACGCTTTAAACTCAAAAAGTCAGGTTGTGCAGAGCACAAACAAGAGGCAAAACCATCTGAAGAGAGGAAACACAAAGTAGCTAGTTTAGAAATGAACTGAAAAGAGTCATATGTGTTTGATAGGAACGGCTGGACTCGATCCAGTGGGTCTCTTCCAACCTGGTTGTTCTATGATTCTATGATAAACAGCTCTTATTGCCACCTATGAAACCCTCACAGGCAGGTCATTTGCTTCCATGCCCAGATAAAGCTGACTTGGGGAATTTGAGTTGCAGTTAATTCTGTCCAGGCCCTGGAGTATCCTTCTTTCTGTCCCTTCTAAGGCCCTGCAACTGCTGTTTGCTCATTGCCCATTCCCACCATCTCTGTGGAAGCTGCTGGCCCCCAGCTCTGTGATAAATATACCTTTCCCTAATGAAGGCACAGAAAGAGGGAGGTTTTGACTGGTCACTTTTCAGGGTCTAAGGATGTTCGCTGAGTTCTATTAAACACAGGAGGCTGCAGTAGCACTTAAAATGTTTGTGTTGAGGCCTTCAAAACATGGTGTTAGAGACTATCTTTCCTCTAGGAAGATTTAGTTGAAATCTGGAAGGTAATAAAATCACAAATGGAAATGGACTCCCAAAAGAATGAAGAGGGTTACCCTCATCAGCAAAGTAGTGACAAGAGACTTGGGAACAGACCATGTCTCCTCTGGTTCCCTTTCTATTTTACATTTGCTACAACCACAGCAGGACATGTTCCGTTTGCTCCATGGATGAGCTGAACTCCATGGTCTTCTCACTAAAAATATGCCAATTCTTCATCCAATATATTTAGCTCTCTGCTTCCAGAGAAAAAAAAAACTTAATGAGAACTGTCAGCAATAAGATGATGTCCCAGATGGCCGATTTCACTATCAGTATGAAAAATAAAGACCAGAAGCCCCTGAACAGGATTTGCTGTTGCAGAGGGAATAACAGTAAATAGACCAAAAGAATTTTTTTCTGACATAACAGTGCTATTTTTTTATGTTGCTACCATTAAGTGTCAGTGGTCTTTTTTTTGTAGGTATCATGAAAGAAAAGTTTACAACAGCATTTTGAAGGCGGAGCGTGAGATTACTTGATATTAAGAGAGAGCTGCTTCTAGGAGTTGATCATTAGAACAGAACACAAACAGAATCAAAAAATAAGCAAGTAGGAGGGGGTGGGGGCTCGCATCATGTATGGATTGCAAGAAACTCATGTCTAGGGGAGGAACAAATTACAACAGGCAAATAAAAACAGTTTATGGATATCTTTGAAAGTAAAGGCAAAATCTTGTATCACCTAATAAAAAAGGTGAAGGAAACCTAAGAAGGTGGATTTGGAAGTTGTCTAAGATGTTTCTTGCAGGAACATGATGGATGGATGGCAGTATGTTAAAACTGCATTCAGCAGTACCAGGAAAAAAGGGACATTTCAGCATTTAGCACAAAATATAATGAATACACAATCTTTGTGGAATGAGAGAAAACTGGTAAAGTGTAAACAGAGCTGAAGCACCAGGACCTAATAAAGACTCAGGTCAGACGTTACATCCAGCTTATAAGCATGTGTGACAAATAGGAAGAAGATTGTGTCAGGGTGGTTGAACCTAATTCAGAAAAGCTGGTTGTTGATACCATAATCAATTCCCAAAACAGACTTCAGTGCTCTTATTTACCATATCTGGTATTTACCATGTTAGGTGATAGCTAGTTGTCCATTGCAAAGACTGAAGACAAATGGACAAATGGAGGTAGTTTGGAATGGAATGATGATTGTGATATGTCTGTGAAAGGTACATTTTCAGGTCAGGTGTAGAAAGACAGAAGAAAAGAATCAGAACTTTATGGGACCATGAGTGTGGCAGAACGCAGGTGAAAAAAATCCTTCATAAACAGTCACAGAGGTTGAGGACAATAAGCCATCAGCTTGATTATACTCCAGTAGTAGATATCTAGCAAATCAGAATGGAGAATGATTAGGTGTTGATTCTAAAAACTGATCACCGAAAATCTAAAGGGGATATTGCAAGAGAAACTTTCAGTTGAAAGTACAAAAGTCAGATTCCAAAGGGCCTGGAATAAAAATAAAACTGAAGACTGATATAAGCTCCAGGCAGTTATTTAAATTTTTTGTTCACTATTTGCATAGAAGCAGAAGGGAACTCCTAGATTAGCAAATCCATTCCTCTGCTGTTGTAAGCAATTGTATCTCATAGTCTATATATTTATTAAACTTCACATGACTGTTCTTTTCTTCCTAATTTTAGTGGAAAGTTGCTTCAGAACTTAAGTCTTCTGATAATCAGAAACTTTAATTATGGGTTGAATTTATTCATTGCTCATTAGTAATCATTTGTCCTTGTGTCATCATTGTCCATTTGCTTAAGTATCTTTCTCTCGCTTTAGTGCCTAACCTGAATGTATTTATAGAGAGCAATTATATCCGCTCTCAGCATGAATGAGCTTAGAGATGAAAGGGAGAAGGAAGCAAACATGTTGCTTCAGCCTGGACCAGCTGGAATCTCTTTATTGAGGCTCATGTAAAACATTTTGCAGCAGCTGAATCTGGAAGCATTGTTTGTGCAGTTCATAGCAATATGATACAGGTCTAGCCACCTCACAGCCATATAAGTTGGAAATGGACATATCAAGCCATGGTCTGAATATCCATGGATATTATAGAACCGAGAACACTAAAATTGTAGTCCAGCTTAGCTGCAAAATAATGATCTGCATCTGATTGTGATAAACACCCATGGTAAGCTATTGCAAATTTTTCCCACCACTATCACTTCTATTTTTCTAGTGTTAGGAGCTAGGTGTCTGTCTGTATTAGATTATAACTAGCTGTGTGGCTTATTTTGCAGAAGGGACTCTGCATGGTGTCACCTGCATGCTGTAGCCTCTGGAGTTAGTAATTGTTCCTGTTCTTTCCTACAGTTTTTCTAAAGCTGTCTTCCAGAGCTCTTCATACTTAACATAATCTGAGGAGAGCAGGAGTTGCCCACCACATCAGTCATACTTTGTGTACAAATTTTTAATTACAAAATAGATTCAGTAATTCAGTCATAACACCATAACACCATAGCACACATTCAGATAAATGGTTTGAAAGAGGGATAATTAAGGGAAATAAAATTGCCATAAATGATTCTTTTGCTTGGTGGTATCTCATTGTCAGAAGCAGCAAGCATAGCTGTGCAACTATATGAAGAGATGAATGTTTTAAATATGTGATTTTACCTCATTCCTTTGAATTTAAATCTCAATTACTTAAGAACAGTATGTTGTGAATTATTTTTTAAACACATTTTCACTTTTATATAGAAAGGGCTTTTAAGCCTAAAAACATTTATTCCTTTCATATATGTGTTTCCACTTGCCATTATTCATGCTACAAAGTATGGGGTTTTTCCAGTAAAAATATTCTTGTGAGTCTATGGACTGCATAAGAAATGGAAAATTAAGGCCCTTTAGTTCTGAAGAACATGCACTATGTAAATGAAAAATAGAAAATAAGATATCGGTCATTGTACCTGTAATAGATCAGTTACTCAAAGGAAGAATGCATCTCTTCAGCCCTTTTCTTCTGGAAAGTGGCATTTTAGCTTGGCCTAAAGTGAAATCCAGCTCTCTCCTTGTAGCTGACCTTTGTGCATCCTCATGTAAGGGCAGAATTTGTACAAATTTGAGCTCTTTTCACAGTTCAGTGCAAACCACGCTGTCTCTCCTGAGGGAGATAGAGATACAAGAGTACTGCAGGTCAGCGTTGTGGTAGACTGACAGAGCTACATAAGGAAGCTTGTACAATACCTGATTTAAGTGTAAGATTCTTACAGCATTTTCAGAGAGGAAGAAAAACAGTGTGGTTGTCCATGGTGTTTTTCAAAGCAGCTCTGCATTTAGATTCTGGAGACAGGTTTGAGTGCACCTGTTCCTTTGACCCTCTCTTGCCTGATCACGGGAGGGAAGGCTACATGGCAATCGAGAAAGGGACTGTATGTTGTAGTAACTAATCAAAAATCAATTTTGGCAGCCTACTCAGTGAAAAGGAATGAAAAAAGCATAGGTGGAAGGAGGGTTTTTCTGAGGCTTTCAGGAAGGTTAGTGGTTTTCTCCTGTAATTCAAAGGAAGAACAGCAAAATAAAAAGAACTAAACCAACAAGGACAAACACAGTGTATGGAAAAAGCTTATTGGATACTTGTCTTTGCATAACTCCCTTCATCAAGAAAAGAGCTTAAATATAATGAGTTGTGCAAGAATTGAGCTGACAGTGCCCTCGTACATCTTCTCAAAATATTTGCCCCGATACAGGCGTAAATTAAAAAAAAAAAGTAATAATCAGAAAACTAAAATTAAATCAATATCTCTGTAGGAAATTTTGAAATTAGAACCAAAAATATTTGTTTTCAGGATCTTCTAGGGTGTTTAGGGAGGGAGCAAAAGCAAGAAAGCTCTTGTAATTTTGGGGTTATTTTTAAAAAACTATTGTAAAAATGCTTACTTAAACTATAGGAAACAGCACCAACTCCACTTCCTACCAAGACCTTTCTTTTCAACAAACAGAACACTACTGTTATGAGGAGATTCACTAGGCTGATTTTGTTTTTTCTAAAAAGTACAAAATGTCCAGCATATCCAAGAAAAGATCCAGTCTCTCAAGAAGGGCTCCAAATCCAGAAAGGAAGAAAGTAAGACCTCCTTGAGGTACTTAGGCACTTCTTTAATGTTACTGACTGTACAGAGAATATGCTCAAATCTATAGTGATGATCAGCAGTGTCAAACTCTCCAGCTCACGAAGCTTCTTCTCCTTGAGACCTGCCATCATTTAGACGGGGCTAACAATGTCCTGGTATATATAGTCATGGTCCAGACTCGGGTCCACAGTGCTAGACACTGTACAAAGTTACCATGAAAAGAAGATTGGTGCCACATTGCAGCAAAGACATATTGTTGTGGGAATTTTTAGTTTTTAATTAGAAAAAAAAAACCCTGCAGTTATTTGATGCTCTAGGCATATGTACAAAGCACATTTAAAAATACAATAGGTGCTCAAATGGGAACATTATTAATTAATAGCCTCCACGTACTGTACAAATGAAATGTTCTTCTCTCTACCTACTCAAGTCATTCATTCAGAAAAATCCTGGGAAAATAGTTGGGCTTTGCAATGTGCCCCATAGGTCAATGTATTCAGGCTCCAACAGACCAAGTGGGAGGAGTGAGCCCCAGAACAGGGAAATCTTCATTGCAAACTCCCTCTCATAGTGAATGCATTCAGAAATGTGCATAGCACACTCACAGAAAAATGGCTCTAGCCCTTTGCACAGCTCAAATTTTAAATGAGTCCTTTAATATATGTATATCCAACCACAGAAGAGATACTGACCTATGATCCTGTCTGAAGCACAGCAGTGGGAAGGATTTTGAAGCCCGGTAGGATTTTCAGACCCACAGCTTACCCACCTTTTTAATCTCTTTTTTTTTACTGTAATATCCTTATGGTATAGATTTATAACACAACAACCCATTTTCTCTGTACTTGCCCCATGCACCCTTTATTTAATAGCAGCAGCATCCCTGAGAATCAAATTGTCCCTGGGCAGCTCACTGACTGTATGTTACATGCATCCACAAGAAGTGGTCTCACATCTATTTATATTTTCCTACACTCATATATCAAAAGTTCCCTTTGAGTATAGGGACAGGTCAAAGCGAAGCTGCAGAACCCAGAAAGAAACTTCCCTCATGCTTTAAAGTTTGATATTATAGTTCAGATCCATCTCCTAAATCGGATTTGCTTTCAGTGTTCAGATCAGAACAATCCCTATCTTATTTGTTCATGGGCTGCAGAACAGTAGGAAGATTGTCAATACCCTGCTCAGGCCCTAATTAAAAATCCAAACTAAAATTTAATATTTCAAACATTATTTAAAATATATTAAGATAGTCAGTCTATTGCTGTTGCTCATTACTCTGTTGAAACCAAATATTAGTAACAGCATGTACAGAGGACCTGGAGCATGAATTAATAATGAGGTGCTTGTGCTGGAAAACATGCAAGAGTCTGGTTCCCTAAGTTGGCAGACATCCAGCAGAGACTAGTTTGCTCTTCTCTGCACAGCGATCAAATAATCTGCTCTACAAAATCATCGAGAAGGAAAGTATTTCTGATTAGTTTACATCCTCTGATGATCATTTTTCAGAAACAACAAATATGAGGGCCACCAGGATGAAAGGGGCCACACTGGGCATTGCAGGGGTGTGTGTGTGTGTGAATCTTTAGGCCAATGGCATTGTACTAGTGATCAATTAGTAGTGATGTTGGTATCTATGTATGATCCTAAAACAGGTGACCCCCTGTGCCCCCAGTCTACCCTCACCTTGCTTACGAGGTTTCTTCCTGAGACTTTTGAGGTGAGATTTTTTCCCCTCTCTCATTGCACTAACAGAAAACAAATCTGAACAAGAATAGAGAAAGAACATGTGGCTTGTTAATGCTCTTGGCCTGCAGCTAAGGTATCAGAGATGTTTTTGAAGGTTTTCTTCAAAAGGAGCAAGGACTTAGCAAATTAGGAAAGATGTGCAAGCTAGAAAATATATGCATCATTCATAGTATTCAATACATATACATTCATATATAAAGTGTATGTGACTATAATTTGTATCTATAAAAATGAATTACAACCATGTAAGCTATATTTTATTCTGTAGCAATACTACAGCTAGATCAATGATGTAGCACAGAGATTAGGTGTATTTATTTGTGTTTAGATGCATACTCCTTTCTCACACATTCGTTACATGAAACTGGCTTTCACTTGTCCTCATGGTGCCCCATGCTGGCCTCCTCCACCCATGCAAGCTTTTCTCCAGAGGGTGAACCCAGCTACCTTGTGCTTCTTCCGTGCATGGAGACATGCCTTCAATATATGCAGAAAACAAATAATAATTATTGAAGTTATTTGTGCCCTGAGACTTTAGCTATACCCTAGTCTTTCACACGCTTTTCCCGTAAGATGAACATATTGTTTCCCACAGTGTAGTATTCAGTTCTGTAGCTACTGCCTTGTTCTTGCTCTGTAAATTAAAAGGTGTGAAGGAGAAGGAAATTTTCCACAGTGAATGAGAGAAATTATTACATAATTTCATGTAATTTTTGATGCAGGAAACAATTTTCTCAGTGCACCTGTTTGTGGGGAGAAACAAGGCTGCTTCAACAATCAATCTGTGGGACTTCAGAGCTCAGCCTGAAAGCAAAGGTGAAATGAAATACGAAAATTGCAGTGCAGCAGAAGAGGAGTCATCTATCTGAGGGCCTCTGCTGAAATCCCATCTTTCGGGTAGGGTTTCTTGTGCATTTTCGTGTTTTGGTCACCTGATGGTAGCTCTCTGGCCTAATTGGTTTCCTAGTTAACAGACTAAGTAATGATGTAACCAGAGTGTGTGGGAACCGGACCTGTGTGACAGATACAAATTTTCCCAGCCATACTAATTTTGCCTGCTTACCTGGTTCTGCTGCTGGTTATCTGGAAACTTGAACCACTTAAAGGATAGAAAGAGTCTAGCAAAGGTTGAGAGACAGCTTAGATATTTAACATAAAATTATCCCCAGCCATGAAATATATTAACTTGTTAACTCCAAATATTTTTGTTACTGAATGACACTGTATTTTAATACATATGGCTGTGTCTACAATTTTTGTTTACTTCTTCTGTAGTTAGGTGAAATGAGAATTAGTTGTTTGTAGCCTAAAGGAGCAGATCAACTCTGTTCAATTGCAAATGTGTCTCAATAACCACCTTCTGCTTTCCACTGGCAATCAGTCTCACACAGTGTTGCTCATTTGTGCTGGTGATTTTTGCAGCAGAATGTTACTACTGTTGCTTGTATGACAATTCAAGGATTTCACAAATTCTCCAGCTAAAATCATGATCCCGTTGAGCTGGGCACTGCATAAACATATAGTGAGAAATGGCTGCATCTCAAGTGCCTCAGGCAGAGGTGGTTTGGTGGAGATGAAAGATTTGCAGCCTCAGAGCTAAGCCCCTAAGACAGTAATTTTTAAAATAATCAGCCCGAGAAACAGCCTCATTTATAATATAATCAAAGTAATTGGGAAGGGAGGTGGGAAGGAAAGGGAATGGCTGGCATGGAAAAGGCCTGACCAGTTTCCTTCTCCATGACCTATCATTCCAAGAATGAAGGTCTCAAGACTCCTCTCTACTGTAACATAAAATCCCAGTAGCTACATGTTGAGTAAAGCTGATCTTGCTGGCACTTGGCATTTTTGTGGTCCTCAGGCAGATTCCATTTACCCTTGAGGAAGTGGCCACATCTCTGCAGAGAAGTTAAATGTTTTCTAATGTGTTGGGCACCTGGGCTGTCACTGGATGGGCTATAGGACCTGGAGCAAACTTCACCATAACCCTGGTGGTTATTGTTCTGCAGCAAAAAGCAGTCAGTGTAGACTGTGTCTGGTATTCTTTACTGGAGAGGAAGAAAGTTATCTTTTTGCATGCATCTTGCTGTTCATTCACTTTGCACCTACAGAAATGTTTCATAAATGGAAGAAACTGAGAGCAGAAGCAAGAAGTTGGACTCCTATGGTGATGTGAAACTGTTTTAAGTCTTCTTTGAAAATAACACTCCTAAATGTGATGACAGAAATCATGAAAGCAACAGGGCTTTGCATACCCTTAGTGTCATTCATCCAGTCAGTTAACGTGATGTTAAAAAAAGGACACTGCACAGTGTTTCAGTATCTTTCTATTTGAAGTTTCTACGATGCCTAACGCATATGCAATGGATCTGGGGCCTGACATCTAGTTAAACTCTTTGGGAGCAATATCAAACATTAATGGGGATTAGTGTTAGAACTGGTGTAAACATAGCAAACAATCTGCTGTAAGCGTATGCTCACATTTCCATATGTTATGGAGGTAAGCAGAGCCACTGAAAAGGAAAGAAACCCTGAGAGGTAGCTCTTGGCTAGCTAATTCTAGGATTCGCAGAGGCAGACATGAGTAGGATACAAATATCTTATTATATCAGTATCTACACTCTCATAAAATGTTCTTTCTAGTGCTTAAATTTGGTTTTACAAAAGGTAAGAAAGATTTAAAGAGATGTAATTCCATTGCACAAAACCACTAAAAACCAGATGAAAACTATTTAGTACCTCCAGGTGCACTGTAATTCTTGGCAGAAGAAGCTAATTCCAGGTGTGTAACTTCAAAAAAAAAATCCAACTCCATTGTCAAACCTGGATAAAACCATCAAGCTATAAAAATAGAAGCTAAACTAGTAGCAAAGTCCGAAGTACAACTGCAGAAAGACGGTCTCTCCATTGGAAGAAATCGTAGCATGTAAGTGAATTTCCCTATTATTTAAGTAAACATAGCTTGATTCCAGGCAACATTTCAAAAGAGATAAAGCTTTGGCATGCATGAACACATAAAAAGATGACATATTCACAGTGGGAGGTATGAGGTGGGGTTTCCAGTAGTGCCAAAACTTTTTTCACACATATGTGCTTAAGGCCAGATCCAAAGCTGCTGAAGCAAAGAGCAAATCTTTCCACTGTATTCAACTGGCTTTGCATTCAGTGTTCACTCACATTAGGAAAAAGGGGGGGAAATACATTTGTTTCTTAATTTAAATATTAAATAAATTAATTAAATTAATTAAAATATAAGCTGTACCACAAAATAGAAAATACTATTATATATACTATTATATGCTATTATACCAGCTAAAAATATTTGTTTCAGCAACACATGTGGTATGGGACATTATTCTTCCATAATAGAATACATATTGATTCTTTTGACACTTTTTTTTTAAAGAACTTTTATTTATATGATGTGTTTATGGACAAATATGCACTGAATTCTTTTAAAGTCCTATTATGGTTTCAGTTTATTTCCACATGTTCAGATGAAATGACCATTATTGGAACTAGAAACCTACAGCACTAATGGAAGCTCTTACAGTTGGTGCCAGTTTTATGTCCTACAGGAGTAGTTGCCACTATATTAATATCCTGCAGGTCAAGTTAATTATTTTCTTTTAAGCAACATATTTTGCAGATTTTATACAATTTAATATAGTGTCACACTTAGTACATGCCAGTTTGCATCTGAATTAACAGCCAGGGAATTGTACCACATGAGACCTTCAAGTAGGTTTTATTGAATCCATGACCATACAGAAGGAAAATGGGCATGGCAACCTTCTCTCCCAAAGGCACCTGTGAAAACTCTTTATGAATCACAGGACTAGCTACGAAAGAAAGATTTGTTGGGGAAATCTGCTTTTGCCTAATGGCTGGGAGTTCTGCAGCCATGATCAGCAGCTGGGTGCGTGGCAGTGTATTTGGTTCAATTTGCTCCTGTGAACTAGCGTTTATTCCCTTGCTACAAGCCTGATTTAGTAAAAAGGGGTTTGAGAAACAATACTTTCTCAGTTACATGATAACTCCCTGACTTTCAGGGCGCCTAGACAGTGTCATGCCTGCAATAACACACGGCTCTTTTCTGGTGATGTGAAAACAACACAGGTGAGTACAAAAAATTTTTACCCTTGCCTTGAGACTACTGGGCTGGGTGTTTGTTTCTTATTGCAGAGGAGCAACAAGGTGTGACTCTGTGCACAGGGCAAAACAATTAACAGTCCAGCTGTGACTGCACAGGGCTTTCTGTAGCTCCTCTATCCTTTTCCCACACATACTACATGCAAGTAGAGGAAGAGAAAGGGCTTTTCATTGCACTAAGTTGGACATAGATCCTTATCTCAAAGCAGAGGATAATGTGAAATCTCCAGTTTTTTCCTCTTTGGGTGCCCTGTAATATCTACAGAGTTTAGCAAGCACTGATATTAGCTTTTATGGTATCACTGTGAATTAGAGATGTTCATTCTGTTCAGACCTCAGCATTAGGGCAGACAGTGTCCCAGTGGAGTAGAGGTGTGTCAAACCTAGCATGAAGTGATACTGCTTTGGTTTGTGACATTGCGATAAATCCATTTCCCACTGAACAACACTAAGGAGCTGCTTTAATTTTTACTTATCATTTTAGACTCTCCAGACTATTAAGGCTGCATGAATATTAAAGGCTTGTTATTTACATTAGAATCTTTATCTTTATAGATATCAGTGCTTGTTAAATGATTCATAATGCATTATTCATTCAACCAATTCTGCCCTTTCCTCTGTTTGTTATTCACCTGCAAACAGACTTTGATTTTTACAAATTTGTTCATTATTCAAATCATTCCAGTCTCTCTTCACAAACATATTTTAGTGGTCTCCTTTGCTCAAAATCTATTGTCTCCTACCATAATTTATCAATTTGCTTCTTTTGTTGCTGGCAGAGTGTAATTGAACATTTAATAATAGACCTGAAATTCCCCAACTTTAATCAAGATTTAGAGGATAGCCATGAGGATTCATGCTAATGCTTCTGATGCTGCTATGAAGCCACTGACAAGATATACTTGGGTTGCTAATATACCAAGCTTTGCCTTTTATTCCCACCTGTTGGAAACACAATAATTGAGAAGCACACGGCCAGGTTGTAGAGTCTGGGAAATTTGTTGTTTATGCATAAAGCCAAAGTGTCAAGATTTAGGTTTCCCTATGCCACAGCATAACGTTGTTCAATGAAAGCACCAGAATGCGATTTTGGGGATTTGGTCCAGATATCCAGCCAGCCGCTTCCATGCAGGGTTGCTTCACCCTGTGCCTCAGTTTTTCCTTCTGGAAATTGATATCAGTGTTGCTTGAGGAAGATCTCACTCTGCAGAGACCAGAAGAGCGAAAAACATTTCTGGCATCTAGTTTAAGGCACATATATTAAGTTGCTTCCCCTGAGCTGCCCAAAAAGACAGTTGTGAGGAGTTTCTGCATTGATTTCTGGCCTTGTGACTGCTGTTCTGAAGTGCCTCAAAGAAGACACTTCACTCCCTGCTAGAGGAGTGTGTAGAGACTCCACATTTCATAGCTTGGCTAAAGACCCTGAAGAAACACTGCTACGTGTTTATAAAGAGAAAATAGTTCAGATAATAAAGAGTGGAGTGCTTGTCTCTGACCCAAATACTTTCATCTTTAAGTTAAGAACAGGGGAAAACTTTCTGTTTTCAATTCAGTTTGTCACTATTCACTGTTTTGAATGCACTTCTGAGAAATTCCTACCTGCACAATGGAGAAATAGATTTCAAAACAATGCAAAAAAAAATGAAGTTGGTAGTAAGGAACTAACTTGTTATCTGACCCTACAAATAAGTGATTGTAATGTATTGTAATAATTAAAATAGGTTAAAATGTTGGCATTAAAAATTCTTATATTTTTTTTGAAAAAACAAAGGTATGCACTGCAAGTTTAATTTTTTTTCATCAATTCAGAATGAAATTTCAAGGTAAAAGAATCAAAATTAAGACATTTTTGTTTAAACTTACATACAATGTTCAGTTTAGTTAGCTAAAATGACTTTTAAAATTACTTTCTCCATTATAGACTCGTTTCAATATCTTTTATTTGTTTTTTTCCCACTAGAGGTAAAGGAAGAAAGATGTTTTTAATATACATTGAAAGCTTAAAAATGAAAATAAAAGAAAAACGTAGAACTGGAATCAGAATCTTCTTTTTTTAACGTTTTCAGCATTTTCAGCTAGAAAACCATGACAATCAGCCCTGGATGAAATTGTCCTCTGAATTTCTCATGTTTCTCCATTAAAAAATTTAAAATGTGATTTTTTTTTTAATTTTTTGTTTGTTTGTTTTGGTTTTGTTTTTTTTTACTTTCCTACTAAACTCAGTCATTTCCTTTTACTCTACAAGCAAGCTCTGGTAAACTGCAATTTTCTAATGAAGAGTGACAATGATTCAGCTACTTAACATTCACAGTCACAGTCCATAAGGACATTGATCTCTACAAAGCACAATGCTCACTTTTAGGAGGAAAAATAAAGTTGACTTTTACATCAGAAGGTTTACTTTTACATTGTTCATAAAGAGAAATGAGGTAAGCCTTAGCATTCCTGAAATATTTTTTGACTGAATATTTGGAGGTAGAGAACATTTACTTATACAAATCCCTCTGCATTTCTCAATTCATATCAGCACCCAGCTCAGACCAGGTAACACATCCAGGCACACCCAGTGCGGCACCATGGATTGGCATGTCATGGAGTTAAAGAGTCATTTGAACATTTTTTTTCTGGAGATAGGGACTTGAACTCCACACAGGCACTGAAATGTCTTTGGAGGACACTCCAAAGAGGTTGCACTTCTGTGCATTTCAGTGCCTGGCATTGCAGTTCTGATCCAAGCTTAGACCTACCATAATCTCAGTTTGCTGAACACTGCAGAAAATCTGTGATTTTTTTCATACCTGTCTTAAATTCATCTAATAGATAGTTATGAATAGAACCAGAATCTACAGAATATAACAATCTCTAAACTAGTCTGCAGATGAGCAATGCAAGCATCAAAAGTGAGAAACTACAGTACTACTCATTTTCACTAGTCATCATTTATCTTTCTGCTTTCTTCTCTCCCTTGCACCACGAGTCCATGCCTGGGGACACCATGTGTTATTTTGTCTCCCGGTCACTTTTGTTCCTTTCCCACGCAATGCATTCACACTAGCTATGCCATCGTGGTGGAGCCCCACCCAAAATGGCTCAGTTTCCTTCTCAGGGTGTCAGAGAGCTAGGAGGAAAGGTTTGTTCAAGGTCTTGGCTCCCTCTCCTGGCTGGCTCTGCAGCAACTTAAAATGAGGTGTTAGTCTATCAAAAATTAGTGTCTGCTTAATGACAATGCACACTTAAAACAAGAGAGAAGAGCACTCTGGTGATGAGACTCTAGTCTTAAAATCAAATAAATTAGAAATTTAAATCTCTCTAAAAATGTAATTATTTAAAGATAATCACATTTTTTAGACAGGTTATTTGAAAATATTTTCCTCCTGCCAAGCCTTCTTGAATGCCATATGCATATGAGAATGGATATTTTGTTTGTTTGTTGGTTTTTCTGGATTACCTGTATTTTCCTTCTGACCTGCAGGCTCTAGACTCCTACTTAGTAAATGTCCCCATAAAGGCTGTGTGCTATCTTTACAAGAGTGATAGCATTCCCCCTACCTGCTAATTGCTTTATTTCTCCTTACTGCCTCTCTCCCCTCAGCAACAAAGGCTTTAGCATAAAGGGCAATGAGGTAGAACATGACAAGGAGAGTGGGAGCCAGAAGAGTGAATACTTCTGTAATTACACAGTAGCCTGGAGTAGCAATTCTCAAATCAATTGCGTAGCCTGGATTACCCAAAACTCTGAGGATAGAGCCCTTGTTTTAATTTGCCTATGGAGCAATGTGCTTCAATAATGGGCAAAATTCTTGCCTTGTTACCAGTTGCTTTTTATCAGGATCCATATAATCATAGAATCATAGAATAACCAGGTCGGAAGAGACCCACCAGATCATCAAGTCCAANCGTTATTTATTGTTATCTAATTCCTTTTTTAATAACACATTGTACTTAGTACAGCTACAAACCAGTCGTTTAAAGTTGCTTTGCAAACATTGACAAATGAAGTTTCACCTTACCTTGTTGAAAAAGTAGTGACATGTCCCTTTTTCAAAGGGAAAATTGAGATAGAGGATTATAATGGAAAGGGATTAGAAAAAGCGACTGGAGAACCACCCATAATATCCTGATGAACTGTAGTTGCAAACTAAATTGTAGGATAAGCTAAGAACTTAACCTGTCAATTGAAACATTCAACCCAAATTCTATATTTGTTGTGCACTCCTCAGCATTACCTTTTTGGGGAATTTATAACAGGCATAAACCTAGACAGTCTAAAAAGAAAATTATTGCCAGTGCGAAGAGGATTTCATTAGTTTTGGAGACAGACTGTTGTTGCTGAAGAGTTTACTAAATAGCATACTGCATGTAACATGGACCTCACAGGATGAAGGAGAAAGAGCATCTTTACTGTCAACTGATTTCATAACTCTGTGAAGGTCTCTTATCTTTCAAAGCTTCTAGCTCTTGTTGTTGCAGAAGTCAATGTCAGAATTTCCTTGGCATCAATGACTGAGATTTGGTCCACATGGTGTTCGCTGCCCTCCTGTATTTCTCATTTCTTATTTTCCTGTGGGACATTGAATAAAAGCTGTGTCCAAATGCATGGCAAAGGTTGGAAACAGACAAAAATTTGCTTTGGATCTGTATTTTCTTCGTAAATTAACTACTGACAAGTAATGAGCAGCCATATCACCAGCTGCTTGATTCAAGCAATGACTTCTGCAATGCTATAGAGAAGGAGAGAAAAAAAATTTGAAGATACATTTAAAAGGCATTACAGCCACTGCCTGAAAGGAGAGTTTTACAGCAGGCAGAAGGGGGGTTAGTGAAGCTGTTATAGATGAAAGCCCAATATGAAATTTTGTGCAAAGTTTTGGTGAACTAAAACGTTGATATTGATTCATATTTCAGTGCAAAGCAGATCCAAGTTTCCTAGATGTTTCTAATTAATTGTAAGTATATTTAGAATGAAAACATTTTCAGATTCTGAGTTAAAAAAAAATCAGCTCGGTACTCATTCATGAAAAGTTTGTGATTATAATGTGTGTTTCTCAGTTAAAAAGGTTTATCTGGAAAAAACATGTCTGGCTCTAGCTGTAATCTTATCTGCATAACCTGTAATAGAGTAACTAAAGCTATAGAAAGACTTTTGTTCTTTTTGGCATAGCTGATCAATTAGATGCGTAGGATGGAGTTACAAAAGCTCTTACAGTCTGCAGGAGTTGCTTTGCTCTTCACAGCTTAAGAACAGCACAGATCTAGAAATGATGTTACAAGGAGTGAATGATATTTTGAAAACTGAGTTCTTTATGTCAGGTAGCTAGAGCCCTCAATAGCCACTGGTTTCCCATAGGACTTTGATGCCATAGAAATGCTCATGAAGGGCAGTCCTTGCTTCACTCTGCCTTGATGGGGGAAAATAAAGGCAATATTTTTATGCCTGATATTATATATAGACATCTGAGGTACAGAGGGGCAGGTTTATTTTCAGTCTGGTTTTGGTTTAATTTTTTTGGCTTGGTTTGGTTTGATTTTAATATCTGGCTCAATTTTCAATAAAATTTTAATATTCATTTATATTTTTGATGCTCTTACCATCACTATAACATCTTTCTATTGACAGCCCTCATTGGCTGTAAGTAACTTGCCCAAAATCTCTGAGGAGGTTGCTGGGATAGCTAGGAACTGAACCTTTCTTATCTGTAATGACAGTCAATGCACACCACTAGATAAGGAATAGATATAAACCTTCATCCAAAATCCATGTCAGGTTCAAAACCGCCTTTTAAAAGACAGTTGACCTACTGCAGGATTACAGTTTCAGGTGAAGCAAGCCAGAGCTAGAGCGGGTCCTTACTGAATAACCTGCTGTGTGCAAGGTGAAAGCAGCACAATTTCAAGGCTGCATACCCTCAGAAAGTCCAATGATCCCATGGAGAGCAACTAATCGACTGGGAATGAACCAGTACATCTTGTAAGATTTCTTTTTCTAGGCAAGTTGGGTGTCAGTAAAATAGTCTAACGAGGCAAAAGTGAAAAGTGTAGTAATTTATTTATGCAGAGAATTCCAGTAGCTGGAGTGCAGGTTTGTCACTGGAGCGTCACTCCCTGGGCTCCCAGTCATCTTGAAAGGCAGCACCTTTTCTTATTTGAAACTCATTAAATTTCACTAGGAAAATCCAAATGCATTATGATCCCGCTATTAAGTTAGCCATTTCTGTAACGCCCAGAGGGTTAAGGAGCACAGAATCATTGTCATTTGGGAGGAGATGGTATTACACAGTTAGACGAAAATCACTCCTTTAAGGATTTATAAGAAAACAATTGGTGCAGTATGGTGTCCAGCTACTTCCCTAACTACAGGTAGTGTATTTGTGGAGGTGCTAACACATTAAGGCTTTAGCTAGGCTCCCCCTTATCTTAGAACAGCCACCAAATGGCATTCTTGCAGTATTAACTTTCTGTCACTTCCAGCTCAAGATGTGACCTAGAGTAAAAAGCTTCCTATCTCCCCATCAGTTCCTTAAAATACTCCCTTTCAAGATGTATTTAAATGTTGTGCCTGCACGTCACAATGAACAGTTAAAAAAATTATGGACTTGTAGTAATATTCTTCCAATTAAAAGAAAACATTTGTATTGTCACAGTTAAATCTAAGAAAGCTAACTTATAGTTTCCAGAAACTTCAGCTATTAAAGAGCACATGGCCTTGCCACACAAGCTGCAGGCAGGTGCATTGCAGAGTTTATTCCTCTGTCATGTATCACTACATTTGCTAAGTTAACAAAGCAAAAAAATAAAACACTGCCATGTTTCTTTAAAGATTTAGCTCTTTTCTGTACCCGTGTGCTGCAGGCACAGTGGCATAACATCCCCCTGTCCTTAAAAGCCCCCTCCCTCCAATAAAATGAGATTGATTTTGAAAGCTTAGAAACCATTGTTGTCACTCCCAGCCAGTAGTGACAGGTAGGGGCTGTGTCATGCTGATCAGAGGCTCGGGCAGCAGCTGGCAGCCCGGGCAGTGCTGCCTGCACTGGGGCCACAGCTGGACAGGCGAGCTCCCCTTTCTGCCTTCCCAAACCCAGGGGTCACCTCCAGCTTCAGGCTGCCACGTGGAAGAAAGTACAAACTGCAGCCAAATAAACTGGTTAGGGAGGAATATTGTCCTTGATGTTTATGCTGCAGGTCACTTTTTAAAAATTTAGGGTAATAAATATTAGTGAAGTATTTATGAGGAATAATATACAAATACATTTCTGTGTAGCCAGTCTGACCTGTGCAGATGTGCATTTGGCTTTTTAATTGATTTAGGCGACTCTTTTCTTGCTTTGTTAGTGCAAGCATCACACAACCTCAGCGACCTGGCATCGAGTTCCTTTTCAGGTTACTACAGGAGGTGGTTACTATGAGAGGTGAGTTTGGACAGAGAGTGACCACTGCAGCCAGAGCGGCTTTTCCCTCTTTGCACAGTTATCTTGGGAGGACTCGTAACCTGAGGGGGTGGAAGGGGCTGTGAGCAGCCCAAACACACTGGGAAAAAGCATCTTTAGCACTGAGAAAGCAGAGAATGCCAAAAGAGCTAAGCCTCCCTCCATCCGAATCTTTTACCTTTGAGGAATGGTTTGGGTTTGGCTGGGGGGTGCAGAGCAAAAATGCTGACCATAATTAATGGAAGGCCCACTAGACCTGAAGGAAAAGGTTTGGCTCTCAAGGCCCGGGCCTCCCCCTGAGCCTCTCCTGGGTGTAATGAGAGAGCTCAGCTTCATTACTGGCAGCTGAGGGTAAGGGTCACTGGGGCTGGATTTGCAGGGCCCTCATTGAGGGATCACTCCATGCTGAGAGGAGCTGGCCATGCTCTTGGACACCTGGTCATTAACATTGCTAATTAGCGGCCATTAATCAGGGTCCTGGGTTTTTTGTTGTGTGTCACCGGCTCAGAGGAACCAAGTGAATAAGAAGATTGTTTCATTACCTCCACAAGAGGTGGAATGAAAGCAGTTCCCATCAGCTCAAGATGAGCTGAATTAAGGGAAAGGTTAGACAACAATTTAAGATGAGCTGCTGGAGGGGAGTTGGGGGACCTGAGCTGTCCTCTGAGAGGAAAACCAGTCACCTATAATTAATTAAATCTTCCACAACCTCACTCTAATCACCGTGTGAGCTCCTCACCAAAAAAACCCTATCTTTTGCATTGGAAGGAACCTAATTTATCCATTTATGAAGTTCTGCTATTGGCAACTTTTAATTCCATGGGATTTTAGCAACTTATATCTATATGTGTACATATAATCATACACTGCTCACATAATGCAAGTGTGTCTTTGCATTTGTTTGATATCTTTACCTGAGGCAGCAAGAATGCTTTTTACACAGGCAGCTACTGGAAGAGGGAGAGGACACAAATCTGTATTTTAAAGTATCTATATTGTATTCATAAAGATTTTTTTTGTGAGTTCTATATAAAATGTATGTCTATATAATTGTATTTTCTATGCTATGCCTCTAAAATCACAAAAGGAGCCTGGTGGTTTTCAGAGGCAGAATAATTAAAAACAACTTCTGGTTTGGTAGGTTAAAAATTACATGGGAAAAATGATAGTTATTAGTCTACATAGGAAAAAGTGAAGAATTTAATTAGCAACCAAATTGTTAAAATACAGTGTTCTCCCATGCTCTATTGTCCAACTTTTGTGGAACAGGTGCCTAATTTTCCTAATGGGATACATTTTAATTGACAAAGGAGTTTGATTGCTTTACACCAATTTTCAGTTTCTTACTTACTTTTAGTATAATAAACTCTTTATTTTGACAAACTCAGATGCCCTTAAGAAAGTAATTAGAAGCAGGTTTTATCTGCCTGTCTTTTTTTATAAACCACTTTTTGATTTCTAAAAGCAACTAACCAAAAGCTTGATTTGTTCTGCTGATGTGTGAGAGCCAGTAACTTTTAGTCATATGCACTGAGCATTTCAATCAAGTTGTTTGTATACCCATTCATTTCAGAAAGATTCTCAAAATGGATTACAAACATTTAATTGTAAGTGGAATAAAATCATTAAGGAAGGGCAAGCAAGTTAAAAAATGTGCCTAAGGATTCACAACAGTTATTGGATCATTCTCTTCATGGAGCATAAATTCCTTCTTGTAGTTTCAAAGGACTTTATTCATCTAAGACGTGTTGCCTTTTTTAACAACAGAAAGTAAAACCGTGTTTCTCATGTATGTGATTCTCTTTGTAGAGCTACAAGGTTGGTTAAAAGTGTTCATAAAACTAATCTTTGATGCATTTCAGCTGGTCTGGAATTCTATAATATTATTTCTGGAACTTCATGGGAAAGTTGAAGGCTCAAGGGAAAATAACGCAATGAACAGCTGAGAAAAAGTTGCATTCTGGCATAGAATCATGCAAATGGGGCACATTCTTCAGTTTTCTCATGACGGATTGTCTCTGAAACTACTGAGCCAAGTTGCTGAAATGCTAATGAAGGAGAAGCATCAATGAGCAGTGTCATCCTGGGGGGCTTCTGAAGGGGACAGAGTAGGAGACAGGGAGGGGGTGAGGGGGAAGGAAGGAAGGAAGAAAGGAAGAAAGAAAGAAAGAGAGAATGAAAAGAAGTGGAGCAGGAGGAGTTTCAAATATTGGGACTGGTCCACACTTAAAATTATATGGAGAGGGAAAAATAAAGCTATGATGAGTTCTGACAAAGAAGTCATACTTGGCTTATAAAAACAGATAAGAAACCTTATAAGTCAAACAGATAAGCTTTGGGCTGAGGGGAAGTGAATCTGGGCACTACTAACATTGGGGGCCACCCTTCTGTTTCATACATGGGGTAGATGGGTGTAAAAAGAACAGGATCTCATTGGTAGCTTAATAACAGGTCTATTACTCAGCCGTAAATATTGTTACTATTTATGATTGTTTAAAAAGCATTTTCCCTATGGCACAGACTTTGGGCACTTCAATTTGTAAAGAAAAACAGCTACATTTCCCCCAATAGATAGCTGAGCTTTATAAACAGATACTTCAAAGCTTAGCTATTACTGCTTCTTAAAATAGGGGGCTATTAGTATTAGATCTTGAAATAAATTTAAAAATACCCAGCAGGCTCTGTTCTTCAGGCTATCAAAATTGTTCTGTTCTCACTCAGACACCAGCATAAATGGCTAAAGATCTCAGCGAGTTGGTACTATATTTTGAACATCTGGCTGGAGGTTGCTTCCAGTCAGTGTTCCTCTAGGTGCTGCTGGGTGCTAACAGGTTAAAATATAGCCCTCAGCACTCCAGGTGCAACATGTGTTACTCAAGCTTGCAACAGGGCTGTGAATGCAGAGGAACAAAATCCAGTCATCTGCCCTTTGTCCTCATTGCTGGTGAGAATAGAAAATTAGTAGGTGTCATAAGTGTGTGTATAGACAGAGGAGGAAACCAAACTCTCAAAGTTTGTGTCACTGTGAGGCAGGGCTGTGCAGTGGATGTGTCACTGGACTGGCAGTCCAAAGCCCTTGGTATTGACCTCTTTTAGAACCTCTGTAAAGTCCCTTTACCAATTTTTGTTCCCTGTCTCCTTTTTTGTCTCAATATGTCTATCTGAATCTGTTGAAATGAAGATGATTACCTCTCCCTATGGTTTTTTATGTTGTCTGCCAGGATAGGGCCTCAGCTTTACCTAGGGTTTCCTGATGTAGCTCTGGTTCAAGCAGATGTATAAAGAGTGAAGCAGATTTGCACAAGATTTGAAAGCTGAAACTAGAAATCTTTCAGAACAGTTTGGGAATGACTGTGCTACATTGGGCCCACAGCAATTAGGTGTGTCATTGTTGTACATAAGTGTTCTTTAATGGACTGCTTTACTGGTGGGGTTTTACTGCTTTCAAACTTCAGCAATAGTTAAAGCCTTATTTTCACAAGCAGATTTTAAACGTAGTACCTGTACATTTGTACATGCAAATCACTGGGTGGTGTCTGCCTGCCCACATAATGCTTTTTTTTAGACTTTATGTTATATCTTGTAGCATTATTACAGCATCTGAGTGCTCTAGGTACAGAGCAGGATTTGTGCAAGCACCAGTTTCCTTGGTGTTATGGGTATGGTAGGAGACAGCAAAGACGCACGCAGGTGTGGGAATATCAGAGCTCTCTTGCCTGCCGTCTTGTGGGCAGCATGTGGTGGGTGGTGACCTCATCATGGTTGAAAATGGTGACCTCACTATGTTTTAAAATGGTGACCTTGTATCAACAGAAAAGAGAAGGCCGAGGTACTTAAAAACTTTTTTGCCTCAGTCTTCACTGCCAACCACTCTCCTCACCCTCCTGGGTTATGGGACAACAAAATGGTGACCAGGGGAGTAAAGCCCCTCCATCTGTAGAGGAGGATCAGGTTCATGGCCACCTGAGGCACCTGAACATATATAAGTCTATGGGAGTTGATGAGATGTATCCCAGAGGCCTGAGGGAATTGGCAGATGTGGTTGCCAAGCCACTCTCCATATACATGAAAAGTCACGGCAACCAGAAGTCCCTGGTGAATGGAAGAAGGGTAACATTGTGCCCGTTTTTTAAAAGGGTAGAAAAGACGACCCTGGGAACTACTGACCTGTCAGCCTCACGTCTGTGCCTGGGAAGATCATGGAACAGATCCTCCTAGAAGCTATGCTAAAGCACATGGAGGACATGGAGGTGATTAATGGCAGCGAGCACAGCTTCACCAGGTGCAAGGCCTATATGATCAACTAAATGGTTTTGTATGATGCAGTAACCACAGCAGTGGACATGGGTAAACCAATGGATATGACCTATCTGGACTTCTGTAAAGTCTTTGGCATGGTCCTTCACAACATCCTTCTCTCTAAATTGGCGATATATGGATTTGATGGCTGGATGGTTCAGTGGATAGGAAACTGGTTCAACGGTCATATTCAGAAAGTACTGGTCAATGGCTCAAAGTCAAGATGGAGATCTGTGACTAGTGGTGTCCCTCAGGTGTCTGTACTGCAACCGGTGCTGCCTAATATCTTCATCAATGATATTGAGAGCAAAATTGACTGCACCCTCACCAAGTCTGCAGATGACACCAAGCTGAGTGGTACAGTTGCCACATGGGAAGGACAACATGTCATCCAGAGGGACCTGGACAGGTTGGAGAAGTGGGGCTGTGAGAACCTCATGAGGTTCAACAAGGCCAAGGGCAAGGTCCTACACCTGGGTTGGGGCAATCCCCAATTTTAATATAGGATGGGGGATGATGTGATTGAGAGCTGCCCTGCAGAGAAGGACTTGGGGGCGCTAGTCAATGAGAAGCTTGACATGAGCCAGTAGTGTGCACTCGCAGCCCAGAAGGCCAACCATATCCTGGGCTGCATCAAAAGAAGCATGGCCAGCAAGTCGAGGGAGGTGATTCTCCCCCTCTATTCCTCTCTTGTGAGACTTTATCTGGAAGACCGTGTCCAGTTCTGGAATACTCCATGTAAGAAGGATATAGAGCTGTTGGAAGGGATCCAGAGGAGGGCTACAAAGATGATCTGAGGGCTGGAACACTTTCCCTATAAGGGCAGGCTGTGAAAGTTGGGCTTGTTCAACCTGGTGAAGAGAAGGCTCTGAGGAGATCTTATAGCAACCTTCCAGTACCTGAAGGGGCTACAAGAAAGCTGGAGTGGCACTGTTTAGAGATGTTTGTAGTGGTAGGACTAGGGGCAATATATATAAACTGGAGAGGTGCAGATTTAGATGAGACATAAAGGAGAATTTCTTCACCATGAGGGTGGTGAGGCACTGGAACAGGTTGCCCAAGGAAGTTGTGAGTGCTCCATCCCTGGAAGTGTTCAAGGCCAGCTTGGATGGATCCTGATCTAGTGGGACATGCCCCTACCCATGCCAGGGGGCTTGGAACTAGATGGGCTTTAAAGTTCCTTCCAACCCAAGCTATTCTATGATTCTTGCACACTCTTTTGGGTTGTTTGGTGGGAGAGATTTTGCAGCTGGTATTCTTCCAAGTGAAAGGCATAGCCCAAAGGCAGTTTTGTTTAAAGTCATCATGATGTCTTGGATGGGATAGAGTTAATTTTCTTCCTAGACCCCAAGGATCAGACTTAACATGGACCTGAGTAGGCTACATGATACTTAATGACAGAATGATATGGGGTGAAGGGATCAGCTACCAAGCAGGCACTTAAAACACAACTAGTGTGAGAGGAAACTGCTTTGGTTAACTGGCCCTGACCCCCAGGGAAGGAGGGGAGAAGGGACTAACTCCTTCCTCGGGTAGTCCATGCAGGTACACAACACATATTACTGCTAACCTGCAGGGAAAGGACTGATGGCAACACAGAGGTGTACACATTGGCATACACAGCCTTTCTTATTCCAAAATTATATTGCAATGACTGTAATTAATGTGATTATGAATGCCATACGTGCCTTCCAGGACTTGTGCCACTTTGGCTGAATCCAACCTTTCCACATGAAACCCCGTACTTCTATGCAGTGGTGTCCCAAATTGAGACAGGGCATGCTCCTAAGCTCAAGGACCTCTACACCCTCCCCACCACTGCAGACATCTCCTAGTAGTTAGTGCATCCCACCCTGCTCTCAGCTGGAGTGCACTGCCTTTTGCAGACCCTGAGCAGCAAGCTGGGACTGTGCCAAACTAGACATTTACTTCTCCTTCATTCCTGGCCTTTCTGAAATATTTTCTGCACCCCTGCAGGTGATGAGGGATTTCTCACCTTCTGGGAAACCTGCTTGTACTACTACTTTGTTTTACTGGTTCTCAAACTGGTGCTGTAACTACCTGATTTGACATGAAAGGATTGTTCTCTCAGCTCATCTGCACTGTTAAAAAATCTGGTAAGTGCTGAGATGAAAATGTGAGCTTTTTTTTTATATAGGCTGGTTATATAGTTCTGTAACTACTGGGAAGTACATGTGCATTGGGAGGGGAAAAAGAAAGAAAAGCTGCTTGGGTTTTATTGCTTTGATTTAAATAAAAAAGGGATTCCTTTATAAGTGCTAGAGGTCTTTTGGTACTTAAGAAGGTTTTATGATGTTCTACCCAAGAAGAACTGAAACAGTAAATGAATGAATTACTGCAAAGTAACTAGAATGCAGCATAGGTGATCAGGCTGGGATGAAAAAATACAAACCTTGTAAATAAACGAACATAGATGAACAAGAGTGGCCTGAAAGCACAATTAAGGCCACAGTTTGTGTCCAATGAGAAAGCACTTACATTGGAACCCAAAGGTTTTACTGTATCTAATAAAAAACTTAAATAACATTCTTAATCTCTCAAACAGAAATTTCTAAAGTCCAGCAAAGTCTGAAAGCAGAATTTTTGCTCTAAGGGTCATCTCAAATGCTATATTGTACACAGCAGTGTGATTACCATGAACAAGAATTAGGAGATCCTAAAAAGCGCTGACAGCCCCTAACATGCCTTTTTGTGCTCCAGTGCTTCAGCTCGTATGGTACAGTCAGGAGGACCACCCACAGTTCATAACAGCCATAATGGAAAATTGTACGAGCTAGTCTAGCTGGACATAATTAGATGGGCAAGAAATTGAGTATTACAGCTTTCAGAGCTGTTTACTTGACCTGTTTTAATTTTAGTTGAGATGGAATTTCTCAAGGAAATATTCAGATGTTGTCTCTATTTAGCCTAATAGATCTCATCTTCAAAAGTGTCTCTAAGATGTTTATATTTCTAATGGCAAAGAATACAAACACTTTTGATGTTATAGATGAAATTCATGGTAGTTGTACATCTAATAACACACTGAACAAACTGGTCTGCTTGAAAGTTTTATAGGAACCAATGTGGGGTGTTTAACCATATCATTTGATGTACTCTCTCCCACTCTGCCCGCCTGCAATTTACTTCTTCTGACATATCCTTAATGCAAATCCTGGTGTGCCAGTGTCACCTTGAATTATGTTTATTTTGAAAGCTTGTGGACATCCCTGTTGGCCCTCCCAGGGAAAACCACTTTTGGACTTACTGCTGAGAATTGGTATTTGAGTGTGTTTACTTTGCTCCAAGTCCAGCAGCTTTTTGGGCTGAAACTTGAGAAGAGACTAGCAAGACATTTTAAAAACAAATGGGACTTAAGCCACGTGATTTCCTAGGCAACACAGCAGAGTCTGCAGTGCTCAGACCTCTTATGTTCATTCAGGCAAGTATCTGTTTATTGGACAATGTAATAATCAGGAGGGTTTACACCAGCACAGTTTGTTTTGGATGGATTATTGTCTGTGGTGCAATTGGGTTCTGACAGAACTCTAACACTGCAGTTGGCCTGCAAATTTCAGCTGAAAGTTTAAGACATACCAATTTTGGAATGATTGAAAAAGCCATAAAAAGGTGTGAAACTTAATGTTCTGACATATGCCCATGAGAAGCAGCTGTCCCTAGAGTGTACCAACACACCAATGCAATGAGGTTCTTCTCATTGCTAGAATGAGCCTTTGACATCCTAGATAGCATGGCCCAGATCAAATCAGCCTTGAATTGTTCTTGGTTACATCTCAGTTGTAACACATTTATCTAGTCCCAAAAATAGGGTATTCAACCTTTCTAGTTCTGTGTCAATATTGTCCTTTCAAGCTGTTAAAGCTAAACAACATTTTTCTAACAGCACTTGTACAGTAAAGTTATCAGAGCTGTTGGATCTTTTAAACCTTTTTTTTATTTTGCAATGCTCAATGTAGCAATAATTTTATTTATCAAAACCTGGGGCTGCAGCATGAAAGAAAAATTTCAGTAAACTAAATTTTTGCAAAAATCACATAGTTGTCATAAAACAGGAAAATAATCAATTTTCAAGGCATATTGAAGATGTTTCTAAAAGTTGAATTAGTACTGGAGTCTCCACTCCACTTCCCTTTGTGTAGAGGCATAATCAAGCACTTGGACAAGAGGTGTGTTACCTGGATACTCTGGAAGAAACTCATCTGGTCTCCCACACTGATGTGAGTTTCTCTGACTCAGTGGGAAATTTACTTTGACTTCATGGCAAATGGACCAGGCTGTCTCCAACTAAATAAGGGATCCCATTTTACAGGCTTTTGTGTAGGGTCTTCCATCAATGCAAAATCTGTTCAGTTTATTAAAAATAATAATGTAATCAAACTAACTTTTATTCGTTTATATACTGTCTTGAAAAATCAAACTGAGAAAAATAGCATAAACTCATTAAGCCTTAATCTAAAACAAAAGTTTGAAGCTAATGTCCATGTTCACTCTCTTCATTCTGAAAACAACAGGGTCCTATTAGACAGAGATAACACATAAGGAGTATAGATGACAAACAACATGGTCATAGGATCTCCGTTTGCTCTGAACAGAAGGGAAAAAGAAGAGCGTATTTACCAGTAATTAACATTTTAACTAGTGTTTGGTGAAATCCATAATGTGATTAAAAAATTAAGAATTCCTGGATTACAGGGAAGAGTGATTACCTAAATAAAAGCCACTGAAAACTTGTCCAGAGGTGTATAATAATAATAATAATAACAACAACAACAATAATAATAATAATATCTCCCTCCCCAGTGGGAAATGATTACACAGTAATCCATGCCACTTAGTCAAATATCAGAAAAGGATCCCATAGACCCACAATTAGCAATGTAACACGCAGAGCCTTGAGAAAACAAGCTGGTCTTCAGGACAGCAATCTTCATTGCTAGCACCCATCCAACAGGCATCATCTCAAGGAGTGAATGAGGCAGGCAAGTTAACAAAAGGACCCACAGAGCCAGCAGGAAAGTTCCCCATGTGCTACTTTGAGTGGCCTTCAAGGGGGTAAAAGGAAGAGAAGTAGGAGGGGACAAAGCAGTCACCCCCCACCCCAGCCCAAGAAAAGAATGAAAAAGAAAGGAAAAGAATCCGACTTGCTTCTGCAGAAGCTGCCTAGTGACACAAAACAAATTACTATGACTGGTCTCCTGTTTGCAGATCTTGTTATCAGTAAAAATAATAATAAAATGAGCCCTAGCAGCCTGGATATCTGCAATTACAGTGTGAATTGCATGAGAGGATTATATGAAGTGCTCTTGGCGTGGAGGGTGGGGGACCAAGGCGCTTCAACTTGAGAGCAGTAAGCAGCTGCTTTGGGGCTTTGCACCTGCTGCTCACCAGGCTGTTTTCACCTCTAGACGAAAACAGGCTTCTCTCTCTCTTTCTCTGTCTCGTTTCTTTTCACACAGCACACAAATGTAAAAACAGAGAAGGATTTTTATTTTAAAAAAAATAATAAAAAGGAGGGAAAAGGAAATCGTCTTCTTAAAGTTCCACGGAAGCAACATGAGGGGTGTCTTACGGCAGCAAAGGGGAATGTGAAGATGGAGTGCAGGGCCAAAGAAACAGGCAAGCCGGCTCCATTTTAATGCAGAGGTAGCAGACAGAGTGCGATCTGAGATTGGCAAAGTTTCAATGTAAATCCAGGGGGGCAAGGGGGATGGGGCTGGGATGAGAAGAAAGGACTCTTTTACTGTTTCATGCTTCTAAGTCCTGCCAATCAGCATAAGCTCAGCTCGACATTCTGGGAATAGCAATGAGGCACACACAACAATCAAAACACCCTAAATCTGTTTGATGATTCAGACACTTCGTGCATCTGCACCGACAAAATGGGACTTCAATTAAATAACTTGCAGATTTCCACAGAGGGGGGAAAAGTCGGGGGAACATGAGGATTTTTAATTAGTAACTCCGAATACAAGCCGTTTTTTTAATTAGGTGTTTGCACTACCACTTTATTCTTAACAGGAGATTTGTAAGCGCATGGGATTGCAGTGAAAGATCCTAGACAGTTTGTTCCTAACATTTTGTTGCAACCTGCATTTGCTGCTAAACAGCTTTTCTCTAGTAAATGAAACTCAGCTACAATTCCAAGAGAGTTGCTCAAATTAAGGCCAAGATTTTTTTAAATCTTTAGCTTGCATACACACATTCATAAACAGGTATGTACATATATGTAGTGTCCAGAGTATGTTTTAAGGCCCTGCAACAGTTTTCCTGTGTTTCTGATGGCTCAGATTACTCTCTGTGGCTAAACTGGTTATATATGTTACTGTACCATAGCCATTATATATATAATTGTACCATGCACAGACTTTGAACGGAGACATAAGTTTGTTACAAAGTTGAATGAAATTCCCATGTGACTACTCCACTGCAACCACCACTTTTAGTCAGAGCAAATCACTAATGACTGCAAGCTTCAGAGTCTGAAAAACGATGGGTGAAATCCTGGACCCTTTGAAGTCATTGAGTGCTTTTCATTGACTGTTGGGGTCAGGATTCATGCTCAAAATCTCCCGAGTGTGTTCTGGCATGGCACAGTGATGTACACATCTCTTCACACATGCATACCGTGAAACTGCAAAATCTTCCTATGAAAAGGTGTCTTTTGCAGCAGGCCATGATTTTGGAGTCTTAGAAAACAGATTTGGTCTTTTAAGCAGACTTAACCACCTCATCACAAGGACAATAATTTTTAAAATACATTTTATTTTTAAATATTAATTTTTAAAATACAAAGCTATGTCATTAGCATATTTTTTTAATTTTTACCTCTTGGTTCTTGAACAGTTTTTACTTTGACAAAACATTTACTGTGATGTGAAAGAGATTAAGAACTGGATTCTTCCCCTAACTCGTTTTCCTAACAGGGTACAGCAATGAGATCATAGAAAGAGAGACCATGATCATTTATCCAAATGCAAACAAACCTAAGTATGAGGATTTACCACAGACTGACTTTCTTTTTTAAAAATTTATTTCATGTGTTAATACAAAGACTGTTTAGCAAAAGTAGAATGCCAAGATTTGCATATGAATAGGTACCTAAAGATCAACGAGATCAACTCATTAGGACCTGAACATCTAAACATATGAAAGTCAAAGAGGCCAGAGCTCAAGAGCCCGACTACTGAGATTCTCGGTGACTAATACAGGCAAAGCTGGTAGTTTTAAACTTCTTATTATTTTTTCTGCCTTAACAAAAAAAATTCCTTTACCTGAAACTAAAGGCCTGTCCAAGGAAAATAGCCTAGTTATTGAGTCTGGGACTCAATTTCTTCCTTTGCCACAGCCTTTCTCCATGGCATTGGGCAAGCCATTTAGGAGGGGATTTGTCTCACCTAGCAGTATCTGTCTCAAAGGGAGGGATTTTACCTACTTTGTCATCTGAGCTCCCTTTACAGTTAGTGTAAAAAGGCACCTTCCAAAAGGCTGTTCTTTCTCACTGTAGTATCCCCTCTGAAGACAGTGTCTAAATCTCTGGCTGCAGGTGCTTATCTCGTCCTCTTGCCTATGCCAGGAGTATTTCAGAGTGGCTGAGACTAAAATGAGTATGGAGTCTGATGTGCCTCAGTTCATCATCTGTAAAATGGGATTAAGTGATTAATGCTACCTCTGTATCTCGTGGGTAATTTAGGAAGTGGAATAGATTATAAACCATGAGATGTTCAGATATTAAAATAGTGGGAGAGATATGTATGCCATAAAAAGATAAGGTCCTGATCCAGTATCTGTGGCAACCAAGGGAATCTCTCCTCTGGCCTTTTGTGGGTATTAGATCAATCAATCCCTAGTGACATTATCCATTCACTGCAGAGTAAGTGAAGGTATGGCCAGAATTTTTCCACCGGCAGAGAAGGGAGAGGGTATGGGAAAGCCCTGACCTTACTCTATGCTTGAATAGTAGGAAGACGGAAAGCACAAACAGGCTTTCAAAGCTGCCTACAGGATTTGGACACATCAGCTTATTAATGTTAGCGGAAATTGGGCATCCACATCTCTGGAAATTTCAGCCTCTGCATTTACAACACAAAAAAGAGCCCAACCACAGAGGAGATATTTCCCTAATCTTGGCACCATTGCAGATTTTTGTTTGAGCTTCCTTGGATTAAACCTTTAGCAAATGGCATTGCTTGGATGTTATGCGAAGGACACATTTACTCCTTGTCCACCCTGAGGTGCAGAAGCCCTGTGTCAGGGCAGCATATTCTCATGGCTGGATCCTGAGCCTGTCATTAAATCCGTCTTCTGACCTTGGGCAAGTCACTTAACCTCGGTTTCCTCTGACTGTAAAATGTAGATAAAATATTCCCTGCCTCACGGCAGTCTTGAGAAGATTAACAGTTAGACATTGTTCTGAGAGCCTTGAATAAGAGCTGTGAGTGCATGCAGAGATCTGTTTCTATTGGATACTGCTTTCTCTTTCTACATACAGAAAGGCTGACTTTTAAACTGGCAAGAAGCCCAGGCCCGTGACTAGTGGTGTGTCCCATTTGAATGCACAATAACTACAGTTGCATGCACAAATTGGGTATCCGTGCATGGAAACTGGACACATGATTGTTTACAGAACAGAAGAGTTTCTTTCTCGTGCACACTTGGAAAGCTCAAGGACTCCATTTATAACGTAGAAAAGGCAATGCCACCACCCATGCAATATCAAACAGTTTCTAGGCAGTGTTTTAAACAGGTTAATAAGGTATACTACCATTCCCTCCAGAGACTGTTAGGTAGGCACTTTGTGTTGACCTGAGTTAAAATTTCATACTCATTTTACAATTCTTGCAGGCTGTCTTGGTTTAAATGTGCCAGATGAGATCCTTATGGGGAAGTTGAGATGGGAAAAGATCTGCAGGTATTTTGTTTGATGTGTGTAAAATCAGGACTGAAATAAATGATGTAAGTGCAGTTTACCCTGAGATAAACTAGACTTGGCTGAGGATTTGGCACTCTCTATATATGAACTCATAAACAAATCACAATCGAGACAGCATGCATGTTGTGTGAAGCCTCAGAAGAGCTGCTTTGCCAGAGGTTTGGCTCAGTTACCCTCACTAAAGAGCCTTGGGTGGGCTGGGTGGATTGAGAAAGCACTCTGGTCTGCAGTGCTTTAGGTAGTGATGTGCTGGTGAGCTGTGGTGGCAGGAAGGGAGGTTGGGCACAGTCTGATCCTGAGGCATTTTCCAGGATCATAAGTCTAGGAGGAAAAATGATCTCATGAATTATATGGGGGTGAGAGGAGAAGGAAGAGGGAGTGACAGCAGAGAGATGCTGGCCAGGACAGCATTATTTTTCACACTGACGCAGTGCTACAAAAGCTAAACCTTTAACCAGGAATATCTCCTGTCTCTGTATTCTCTGCTTTTTGCCTGACTTTCACTGGAGATATCTGTAAGAGATGGGAGCAAGCTTTTCCATCTGCTTTCCTGTACCATGCAGCTTCAGAGCCAAACTTGCTCCAAGAGCATTCTGCTTCCAGGCATATTCCCATGCCCTAGGCTCATTCTGTGCCATGGTCCCATTAGCAGCAGGGGTAAATGTTCCTCTCACACCTCAGCACACTAAAAAGAGATGATATTCTGGGATGGCATTAGGCCTTGCTTCCTTGTTTATGGGCAGGAAACAGGCTGCATGGGTCTCTCTTCAGGGGGGTGAGCAGTATCAGCTTAGGATGTCCCCATTGCTAGGGCTTATCTGCTTTAAGCACTAATACACTAATTTACTACTGTGGTAGGAATGATTGAAATATTTAGACATAATGGAGGAAGTTTAATAGGGTCTACTGGGAAACCCAGGTGTTTAGATCAGCTTAAAAATAATAACCTTCTCCCCTGCTGGGCACTTTCTTTTCACAATAAGCTCAGCTTTTATTCTTAACCATAAAGACTACCTCAGACAGGAAATTATTCACGTGATTGGTCTTTACAAGTAGCAAAGGGTTTAAACTCGGGGCTGGAGAGGTCATTAGTGGACAGCCATGTGATTAACCTTTGCTTGCCCGTTTCTTTTCACACTTTGTTAACAGCTCCCATTATTGCCCTTCTGTGTTCCAAGGAAGTAGTTTATTGACAGTATTAAAAATACATAGCTACAAATTCCAGAGGGCCCATCCTTGTGTAAAACCTTCAGTAATTTCTAGCCAGATTATATACATGGGGCAGAGCCTCTCAATTTCTGATGAAAGGTGATCCAGAAATAAATTTGCATATTAACACTGGATTTGAGGTAACGTTGGTTTGTTTTTCTCATCACAGGACCTGTTCCCCAGCCTGTCTCAGAAAGCTCTGTACCACAAACTACTTATATCACAGCTTGATGGGAGTCACACCAGATGCTCAGTTTCTTTGTGAGTCGAGATGGTCATCCAAAGGACTTTGAAATCTTTATCAGAATTATATAGTCTGTACTATCAGTGCTGTCTGGTTTGATTTTGTGACAATCTGTGTACTACTTATTTGTTTGCAAGTGAAACAGCAACCTTGCGTTTCTCTTTCTGAACTGCACTGACTGTGCCCCTAGTGCTCCCAGTGGCTCGGCTAGGAATAGCTGGAGAGCAGCAAGTGTTACTGTGTCCTCATACCCACGGTCTCGTCCCCCTAATACACACAGAACTAGGGGGTCTTGTGCACAGTACGATCCCTTCCCACAGGCAAAAGAACCCAGCCATGGAAAAAACAGTGTCAAGGGAAAAGTGAAAAGTCATGAAAGAACAGAAGTTCCATGAGTATAATGCCAAGTGGCAGCAGTTTGCACTTGTCTGGACTTGTGACTATCTTGCATAAAATTGATAGGGAAGATTGTAACATAAAAAAAAAAAACCTCTGGCAAGGACTCAGGGCAGGGGAGAGAGGTGCCTCTGTTACTTATTTATTTTGCATTGTTATTGCAGGGTAAGTTCAAGAGGGAGGTGAAAGGGGGGAGGTGTTCAATGGAGGCCTTTGCAAAGCAAAAGGGTCTTTTGGACAGAAAGGAGAGTGTCAAGGCGTTTTGCAGAGAGTGGCTGAATGTGTCTTTTCTAGTTAACTTCTGTGAACTGTTGGGCATTTCCACACACAAAGGGGCACTTTCTTGGCATCTGAGGAGGGAGGGCAGAAGTCAGAAAGGGCAAAAGAGGAAGGCAAAGGGGAACATCAGTTTATGAATGCAAAACTTACAGTACAATTTTATTTTAA
This sequence comes from Piaya cayana, assembly GCA_013389865.1. Taxonomy (NCBI): domain Eukaryota; kingdom Metazoa; phylum Chordata; class Aves; order Cuculiformes; family Coccyzidae; genus Piaya; species Piaya cayana. Next base: position 616,918 of record WAAB01009245.1, read on the forward strand.
CTAGAACATGTACACTGAAGAAAACCCCCAGGCAGCCATAACTTTCTTAGCTAGCGTTTACTTGGCAGAAACCCCAAGCCTCAGTGAAATTGCCTCTGCTTCAGTAAGTATCCACCCACAACATCACAGCCTGAGCTCGACCCAGCAGGGTGCTGAGCCCCTTTAGTTCCTCTTAAAGTTCCTCAGTGCTATGGTGCTCAGCACCTTGAAAGATTTGGGATTTACTATGAAAGAATGAAATGAAAAGCTATTCCCGGGGAATGATGAGATCAATCAGAAAGATTTAAGCAGGTCCCTAGAAACAGCTGAGATGGAGCACTAAGGTAATGGAAATTCTGTGCAAAAAAGCAGCACTGACAGGAACATTTGAAACAGGAACCTCAGCAGCAGCTTTTAATTGCAGAGTACACAAATTTATTTATTTACGGGGGGAACTCAAAGGCCATGAGGCAAAGGTGGCTTGCATTTTAGTTGGATCCACAGACCCTTCATGGCACTGGCAATTTATATATAAAACAATCAAGAAGTAGTTTTATGAAAAGAGTTACAACTGCTTTTTGCGTTTTGGCATTCCCCTTGGAACGATGAACTACAGTTTGACCAACCTTAAATAACTCACATTACTGTTTATAAGTTAAAGGCAGTGGAAGCACGAAAGTCATATGACTCATTAGGATGATTTTAGTTTTGAAGTCTGTATTAGGAAGACATATCTGTTCAGCAGCATAAAAGCACTTTATCACCAATATAGCAGAGATGTTAGTGATGTTTTAACAATGAAGAGCTGCTAACCAACACATTTTACTAATTTACCTGTACATGGTTACAAACCTCTAATTAAAGCTGTGTTGGAGCTTCTGTGCATTCTCAGCTTTCTGGAGTTTATCATTTGACTTTAAAAATTAGCTGCTGGGTAAAATTTGTCATACAAGGACTTCTATAGTACCATGTTTTAAATAATAATAATAAAAAACACTTTGACAGCTTTATAAGTTATTACAGTGTTTAAAAAAAAAGAAATCTGTCATTTTAGGTTTTCTTAGAACCCCCTGGAAAGGGTGCTGTCTGTTAAACAGCAGTCTCTGACATCAGGGATTGTTTGTAACTGTTGGGAGTGAAGCCAGGCACCTCAGCTGAGGCATGTTTCCAAAAGAAGTTATTGCAGCTGTGTTCTATCACATCAATTCCCAGTGAATTTCTTCTGAATTTTAGGTCAAAAGCTTCAAGGGCTGGGTCTCCCTGGTCTACTTAGGTTGGTTTATTCTGACTGCAGTACAAAAGTAGGGTCACAGTTGGACTAGGTCTTGTTGTGCTGTTGTTTTGTTTGAGTTGTTTGGGTTTTGTGTGATGGTGGGGATTTTGTGGGTTTTTTTGCTTTTTTTTTTTTTCTTCACTGCATAAAACCACAAAACTTGGCTGAACTTAAGGTTCTTGAGAGCCCTCAGCTGGACTTGTTTTGCTCTGCACTGCTCCTTCTTGTAGGTCTATCAAGGTAGGAATATAAATGGCACTTTCTTGCTCCAATGCTATACCAAAGGTGTAGGTTAGAATCATCCTGAATTTGATCTGACTAAGATGTGTCTTCTAAGAAGACACATAGCATCCTTATTTTTGCTTCTCCCTCTTTCCCTGTGCTGGGTGCGAGTCACTCTGGCCATCAATCAAGAACAGCAGCAATTCACTCTCTGCAGGCTGTGAGTGTAGTTTTTATATGTGGCTGAATACAGGAGTCTTTGGTGGATTTTGTTTTAGGACTCTCTTACGGGATAAATTCCAGCTGTGCTCATTCCTTGGACAACTCCAGAGAGCTTACTGGGAATTGAGCGTATCTTGGGGGAAGACTTGAGCATGCTATCCATGAATGAATTTGGCACTAGGGGAGGTGAATAAGGGTTTGTTGGGTTTTTTTAAGCACACAATCATTTCTACCCATAGGCTACTGTACTTCAAAAGATGTTTACCTTGCTCCTCTATGTTCACTCCCTTGGCAAAGAAATATCCACATGCTGTTAAAAACAGAGATTGGCTGCTCACCATCCTGAGACCGCAGGCTCATCTTAACCACAACACTCTGAAGGCAGCAAGACATCTTATTCTTAGTCCTTAGGCTGCTCACTGTCTGTGGCTTGCTTGGCATTCTCTTGTGTGGTTTTTTTCTGTACTTTCACAGTCAGAAGTTAGTGGGGGGAAGGAGGGACTTACTGACAATATTTACTTTTTGAGTATGTTTTACTTCAGCTATATAGGCAGGGCATATATAAGCAGGTGTAGATGGCTGTTCTATTTCCTCTCATATTAGCTAAGGCAATTTCAAATATCCTAGTCTGAGCAGGGTTTTGAAAGTGTACTAAGGTTTTAAGGAAGGGAAAGTCTTTTCAGACTGCTGTTGGGTCACACCTCAGTATTTTAAGTGCAGAGATCTCATTTAATAACTTAGCAGTAGGCTCGCAGCTGTACAAATCTGACCAGAGCAACCACAAAATGGGTTGCTTTTCTGACACAACCTCATGACTAAGCTTTCCCCTTGTAAGGTTGGTTTTGTTGCATTTTATTGTTTCTAAGTTCTGATTGCTGTTATATCTGACACACCTGTTACGAGCTGGAAGGGTGATTCAGGCTTGGGAGGAGGGTGTCCAATTTGGGATCTGAACTTTCCACAAGCTGGTGTGATAGAAGTAACTTCTGCCACCTGGGTCTCCCTTATTCTTGCTGTAAAAGTGGGCTGACAGTACTTTTCCCCTCCCTCTTTAACTGAAAGCTTCTAGAAAGATTCCCTTCTTGCTGCTTTTGTGGGGTGACTTGCTTGTTTTGACTGACTGCTGTAGTTTTTGCTATAACATCAACATTAAATAGTGAATCATAGAATAATCAGGTTGGAAGAGACCCACCGGATCATCAAGTCCAACCATTCCTATCAAACACTAAACCATGCCTCTCAGCACCTTGTCCACCCATCCCTTAAACACCTCTAGGGAAGGTGAAACAACCACCTCCCTGGGCAGCTTGTGCTAGATGACACTTCTTACCACCCTGTACAGGTTACACCATATCAAAGTACCACATATTTTTGGTGAGAAGAGATAAAGAAGCTCATATGCTTCACATAGGTACTAGCCACAAAGGAGAGAGAAAGAACAGGATTAATATTTTGGCAGTGTTTTCTTTTGAAATCCCAAGCTGAATGGTTTGTACTAACTCACTAGCAAAGAGGAGAAGAGGTGCCAGTGAAGTTTTAATATCATAGTGTTAACACAGTTTTAGTTTTGGGGGGTTTTTTTGGTTGTTTGGGGTTTTTTTTTGTTTTGTATTTTCTATCCATTTCTGTCCTGGAAGCTGTATTTACAAGCATATTCTATGGCATCTCTGTCTCACGTATACATGAGAACTTTGTGCGTTTCTACCTGATGCTGAATTATAATTGAATTTTTTATATAATCAGAAAACCTTTATTGTAATTGGAATGTCAAAATATCAAATTGGGCTGGGTAGGATGGTTGCATTTCATCCTGGGTAGCACATGCTTTGGGTTCAGTGGGACATCTCCTCTCCAAGCACAGTCCACACAGACTGGCGCTGCCAGGTGCTTGGATGCCTTTTCCACAGTGCTGTCTTAAGGTGCTTGGTACTCAGATTGTCAGGACAAAAGCCGATTCAGACCAGCTTGCTGCTCAGGTGTACTGAGAACTAAACCATGAGCAGATACCATCAGAACACATTTCACTTGTGACCTTTCACAGCCAATGAATTGGAGGGATTTTCCTTTGCTGTGGATCAAATTTAAAACTACTTCCCAGGAGTGAAAGGTCATCTCATGGAGTCATGATATCCCGTTAAATACAGCTAAATAGAACTCGTTAGCATCACAATGAATGGAGTTATATATTACCTGGCCTAGAGGATGACTGAGTAGAGCAGAAGCAGGGGGAGAGCAAAGGAATAGGTCCCTCATCTACCTTAATAAGCACCATAATAGCAGATGAAAAACACAAAGAGCAGAATTTGACTAAATCTGCCCTTTAAATCTGTTTCTTCTGGCCAGCAATATAAGTGGCTGAAAAAACATGGGAAGTGACACATAAAGGATGTTTTCTCCTCTTGCTGTGTTTGCATGCACAGGAGTTACAGATCCATCAAAGTGAGAATATACTATTTACCAGCTCCTGGCAGGGCTTTGATCTCCAGATATAGTCTGCACCAAGGAAAAAGGAAATCCAGTAATCTTGTGGTTGAAATCAGATTCCCTCTGAGGGGTAAACTGCACTTCTAGACGCTATCTGATTGGCAGAAGAACCTCGTATATAAGTAGATCCATGACAACTTTTACCCTTCCAAGCTATCTCCCTTCTGGGGAGTGTTTCTTGCTATCCAGGCTTTTCCTAATGACTGTTATTTCAGCCTCTCTGTTTCTGGTTGTAGTTCAGGAAGGTTATTTTCTTCAGACTGAATGTGAAGCTGCAGGGCTCTTTCCTCATCATTGGTAGCAAGTCAGAGGCTGTGAAATGAGTGCAAGAGGCTTTGGGAAGTGTTTTGCGATCTTTCATGAATTAGTTGTCTACAAATGGAGAGAATCTACACACAAAACTTAGCATCAGTGTCTTGTGAAGTGAATAGCTCATAGTCAATCATTAACCTTGGTGACTGGCTCTTTTTTTTTCCCTCCTCTAGTTGGCATGGTTGGGTCTCTTTATGCTCTTTCTCTATTTTCTGAGGGAGGAAAGGGTGGGTGAGATCAAAGAGAAGGATCAGCTCCTTTGTTTATTTTAAATAAAGCACTGTTTTAATTTTCTCAACCTTTTTTTGCAAGTGGTTCCTTCTCTTACACGTGCTGCTTTGACTTTTCTGTACTTATTCAAGGCTTAATGTTCATAATACTGAAGCCAGTTACTGTCATTAAGCATCTACAGAGGTTCTTTGGGCCTTTAATTCAGAAGGGGTTATTGGGATCTCTGCTCTGGATTACAGCATAAACTGGCCTCTGGGACAGCTGCACTTAACAAAACTGTGTGTTAGGTGCAGACTTCAAGCCATGGATGAACTGCCATTTTACTACTGTAGATGATATTAGATTTCTCCTCTGTCTGGTTAAGCAGGAACCTAGCTGAGGAAAATATTTGAGAAATACATCAGATTTTAGTAGCTCATGGCTACAGTGCCCTCTTTCAAATCTTCCTCAGCTCCTGCTTCAAGCCATACTCTCCTGCTTCCTTTCAACACCACATTCAGCAATCTGCTGCAATTCAGGAACCAAGGCAGTCATTGTTCTGAACAAAATCAACTTTTTTCTTTTAAGTCAGCTGTGTGTGTCATTAAGTTAGCAACAGTCTTGCTTCCTGCTGAAACTACTGGAGATGCCATGGGTATAAACCAGCATTCAGGTAATGTGGCTGCATTCGAAGCACCAGACCAAAATCATGACATTCTCATGCCAAAAAATTATGAAATGTTGAGGTCCTTCACACTCTTCCAAGGGAAATGTTTTTTTCATTTCTTCCAGTATACCCTGGCAGCCAAAAGCAAGCATATAGGACAAATGGGAAGGAGCAATACAATAAAGGGATCCGTAATGAAAATTCATGTTTATACATACTAAACCGCAGATTAGCCACAGTGAGTGCAAATTATTTTCTTAATCATAATGTACCCATATAAACCAGCACTAAGTTCTAGCTGTTCATATCTGAGCCTCAGTGATTCACTGAAGAGATCTTAGTGGAGGATGGTCCTGGAAGAACACTGGAATCTTTATTTATTTATTTATTTTCAGAATAGAATTTGTGTTTTAATGACTTCCGATAAACTTGCCATCCATGTACTGGAAATGCCTCCAGGTTTCCACCTCTGCCTGAGGCAATCTCCACTGGCATTAGACAGTGCTGATTTAGACCAGCTCAGGTCCCTGATTTTGTTTTGTTTTGTTTTATTTTATTTTTATTGGGTTTTTTTTGTCCTTGGTTATAAACTTTTTACTAGCTGGAGGAGATCACATTCCATTTGGGAGCTTGCTTTATGTTCTTCAGATAGGAAATATCATCTTGGTGCAGACAAGTTTCGGCATTGAGGGAAGCAGGGGGCAGAGGAGGGGAGCAGATTTATACTTCCTAAATGAAGTACTTCACATGGATGGGGAAATGCCTCCAGCAGAAGCAGGCAGAGAGAGACCCCGTTCTGTAAGGAACATCTGGAAATAGAGACATGCATATTGCTTTTCCTCATCCTTCCAGAGCTGCAGGGAAATTCTGACCCAGAATATCACTGCCTGCTCTGACTCTGAGCTCTCCCCATCATCTAAAGCTTCCTCTTTTCCCACAAGCTTAACCTGCTGAACATGGGCATTTCCCAGGCTAAGGCTACCTGAGCGTGTAATGTGATACAATGATCTGTCATCTTCAAAAGGGTAATCAGCCACCTCTCTCTACCCCCATTTTTAAACAAGGAAATTATCTGCCCTCCTGCCTCCCCCTTAGCCCCAATGCAATATATCGGTTTGGATTTATGAAAATACTGTGTACATCTGAGCCACTGCTGAGTGATTCTATCAGTTGGATTTATCTTAGAATTATGCTGCACTTTTGTGGTTTCTAAGGCGACCACACTTTTTGAATGAACTGTGGAGTAAATGAAGGTATCAAAAATATGTGACGGTTCAGCCTACATGATGTGCTCTGATATACTAAGTGTGTGCATGTAGCAGTTCAGCTTTTATAACATGTAAGGATAAATAGTATCTTGAGCTTTACAGAATCTGATTTACATCAGCAATAAGTCTGATTATTGCTGATACAGTACACAGTGCTTGCTATGGCCAGACAGGCAAGGACTATGAAAGACAGAACAGAATCTTGAGCATAACAAGCTGGTCCTTAAAGAGTTTCAGAAGGTTCAGGCAGTTTCCAGGTGAAGGGAAGTAATCGGAGAAATACTGAGCATTGCTGTAAATGTAATTAAGGGGGTGAGAGTGTTTATTTCTTTGTTTCCTAAATATTTTAACTGATCAGGAATCAAGGTGCTGGAATTCTGAACTTTTCAGTCTCATCTCCGTTTTTGAGGGGTTTCTCTCTCTGCAGAAACAAGACAGTCTGTGTTATTTTGAAGATAAATTACTTTTCCAGGGCAGATCCGTTTTGAACTGCCGAAATCTTACTTATTTATTCTGACGATAATATCACCACTATCAAAACTGGTCATGGTGTGCCAGCAAGAGGATTTTCCCTATATCTGGCAACACGAAACATGCCTGTGAGCTTGGGGAGGGATGGCTCTTGGTGTCAGGGTGCAACTCAAGCCAGCTTACTTGTACCTAGGCTTTTCTCCTGCAAAATTTAATTAATGCTTGGAAGGCCATGCATGGTCCTAAGAACTTCTGAAATCACAGAATCACAGAATCACCGGGTTGGAAGAGACCCACTGGATCATCGAGTCCAACCACTCCCACAAAACACTAAACCATGTCCCTCAGGACCTCGTCCACCCGTAACTTAAACACCTCCAGGGAAGGTGAATCAACCACCTCCCTGGGCAGCGTATTCCAGTGCCTAATGACCCTTTCCATAAAAAACCTCCTCCTAA
>WAAB01009245.1:631562-689656 GCA_013389865.1 Piaya cayana
CCTGCCTTTTGTAAACCTGCGTTGACTGGCCCTGATCACCTGGTTCTCTTGCATGTGCTTCATGATAGCACTCAAGATCACCTGTTCCATGACTTTCCCTGGCACTGAGGTCAGGCTGACAGGCCTGTAGTTCCCTGGATCCTCCTTGCGACCCTTCTTGTAGATGGGCACAACATCAGTCAGCCTCCAGTCCAGCAGTCCTCCATATGTTGAGGACCTCAGAGTTGAACGCAGTACTCTAGTACATGTCATTTTTCAAGTAGTTCCTGTAGTACGTTTCAGTGTGCTGCATACAACTCTTGTTGCAAAAATGCCTATTTTTGGTACGTACCTTGTCCCATCCTCAATTCCAGTCCAACGCTAGCATCCTGTTAAAAAGATGGCATCTTTCTCCTGTGCTCCACACACAGAACAGACATAGCTGTAGGCAGTTCCTGACTGCTACATATCTATTTATCACTTTTCTGTCTCAGGCTAGTAGTGATCATAGGTGTGACCTATAGTTTGTGTGTTCCTAATAAGCTTTTCTTAAAAGGCTTATATTCAGCTCTTTAAATTACAGATATTTCAGGCTTCATGAGTCATCAGAAACATAATTTAGCTTAAGGCTTTTATTTTACTATGTTTCCATAAATTATCTACCAGCTTTATATCACTGATATAAAAAAAAGAAGTAGTAGCCAAGAATCTAAGACTTCCAGGCCCTTACTGTAATTGCTACACAAATTTGACCACTTCAAAATATGCCTTTCTGAGTGTAGCATCCCACTGCAGATATGGCTATGTCTGAAGGCCATGTATTCAGTACTTATAATGCTGACCTGTGATCTTAAATTAGTCTCTGGTAGAAAGCACAGAAATTGCTGGTGTATGTGTGATGTTTGTTGTCTTCCCTACAACAAGGTAGTGGTAAGAGGCTTTTGATAGTGTAGCTCATTCAGCCACAAATTTGCTGTCCATGAATGACAGCAGTGTACCTTCCACAGAAATGTTGATTTTTGAGAGAGACCCATCTTTCCATCTCAGCCTGATAACCACTGTCCACCTGGTGACGGTTTGGAAGAAAACTGAATGTAAGAAATCAGAGTACAAGAACAGAGTGGGGTACTACTGAAGATGATTTGGGAGGGGAAAGCAACCCCTCCATAGATTGCATTTGCCCTCGCTAGCCTTGTGAATGGTGACTAAGTCAAGGTTACACAGAGATGTTAAAAAGATGAGACACAACACAAGAGGAAGCAGTGGCAGGATGAAAGGTTTGCTGAGATCAAATGAGAGAAATGAGGACTCTAAGGGTCAGTCCTCCCTCTTATGCTTGCAAGCTCAGGCATTGGCTGTGCAAGGAACCACGGTCAACAAAGCAGGATCTTCTGAATGACATAGGGATAAAGGGCCTGATTCTTCACTCACATCAGCTTTGTGTGCCTGATACCTGCACTGGCTTCAATGCATAAAGCTGGGAGCAAAGAAGCAGTAAGTCCTCCAAGGAACCTGTAGGAGTACTTAAACCCTTCTGGGTGTGTCACAAACCTCTGATTACATTAATGCTCCCCAAGATCTAGGAACACTTTAGGAAGATTTAAGAGCACTGTGTTTAACTGTTTATTTAACTGCAAAGACAAAAAAAGAAAAGCTTCTATTTTTGCAAACTTTTCCCAGTAAAATGGGAACACTCACGAGTGAGGTTTTGTTCACTACAAGCCCTGTGGACTACCAAATGTTTTTCACTATCTGGTGAAAGACAGGAAAAGCAGCAAAGTAGTAATAGTCAAAAATATCCCAGGAAATATTTAGAAGCTCTGCAAAATTCCCACAGCAATAAGAGATGCAAACAATCCTGCAAGATGAACATATGTAAAGTTGTGTAGCGTTTATGTATAACCAATGTGGGATTAAATCTATACCCTTCAGTAAATTCTTTTCTTTCTTCAGTCCCTGGTCTAATGTGATTATGGACAATAACTAATGCCTCTCAAAAATATGTCTGTAACTTGGATTGGTTATTTCTGTGTACGTGTTAGCCATGGCACTCACTTATTAGCAGTATCCCAACCTTAACAGCAGTAAGTGAAGGTGAATGTGTAAATCTAATAACGTCCAGCTAATAGAGAAATTACTTAGTGATTTCTTTCCTGCTCAATAACATTTGTAGTCTTTCTGCCCATTAAATAGGGAAAAATAAATTAATTATTTCCTTACACTGCTCGGTTCGATATGATAAAGAAACTTTAGAGGTGGTGCTAATAAAAACCAGACGCACAAGTCAGCACAGCGATGCAACAGGACTGATTAACCTTAACAAGAACCTGGGCTTGTTCATACAACATATTGCTGCACTGACATGGTCATATTGTTTCTGGGCTCTGAACTGGTGTCTGTGCACACTGAGAAGAAATGGCTGTTGATGGTGCTCAGAGCAAATTGGACGATGTTTAAGAAAGCGAGGGTTTGCACTACGTGGGCAGACCCTTTGTAGCAGATTCTGTAGGGTCTTACTCCCATCAGTTCTTACAGCCAGAGATGACATGAAAGCTTGTATTTAGTGGGAAGAGAAGATGAGGAAACTTACAAAAAAAAAGGTGATTTTTAAGCAAATCTCTCTGTTTTGTAAATGTACTAATGAAGACAATTTAGTTTAGTGAAAATGTGTGATGTGTTAAGCCAGGCTGTTCACTGTGACTTCAAACAGATCTAGCAAAGGTGACCTGCTCCACTAAAGAGGGTTTTTTTAAAAATAAAAACTATTTAAGTTTGAAATTAAATATTCTTAAGAGTAGATTTTTGGATTAAATATTGATCCTGTTATCCATCATGCATAAAGTGTATGTAAACACAATCTATGACACAGAATTATATACTATAAAAGAAGAAATTGTTTTGGTTTCACATGGTTTTCAGTTGGAACCACACCCCTATGATCCAAAAACTGTCTGAGAACACCCCCAAAGCAACACTTTATGTGTGTACGTGCATTAATGAATTTCAGTTCTCAGTGAGAGGACTGCATGTCTCAGTACTCTGAATAAGAACAGAGCATTCAATCCCTCTCCATAGCAAATTCAGCCTTCAACAAGTTAGTTCTTCCAGGGATGGCAGTGATGCAAAACTGCCTTGGAAATGTTTTTCTGGGTTTTGTTGCTAGGTGATCACTTGGAAAACTTCGCTATTCCCGCTGAGAGGTTTTAAAAAAACAGGCCTCACATTTAAAAAAACAGGCCCTCACAAGGGCCATCTTGCTCTATAACTCCCATTTCCTAACTCCTGGAGTCTGTATCCTGTGTGCCTTCTACACTTTCATATGCCGCTCTCTTCTCTGCCTCAATCTCCTTGCCAGAAATTGGAGGCCCCCAAAAAACATTTCTATTGCAGTATAAGGAAGAAAGAGAACATTAATTCTCTATCTATAACCAAAACAAGCAATTCTGCAAGTGCATGTTGATTTATATGGGTTTTTTCTTTCTAACTAAATTTTACTGGTTTTTAGTTTTATTAATCCAAACCTGAATCAGGAGATTCATCATTGATCAAATGTTTGCAGTCAATTTTTCATGTAGCAAGAAAAAAGAAAGCTTTGGGGATGACCCCACTGCAGTTTACTGTATCATGTACCTACACTGGATGCAAAATCCTTTGACTAGTAGCATGTTGGCAATTGATGAGGAAAAGTTCTAGCGATGACACCATAAAATCAGATTGGGATATCAAAGAGTTATTCCCTGGGCTATTTCCAAACTAGGCCTGTTGGGGGTTACAGAGAGAGTGTATTTATTCATTGATTTTTATGTCTGTTGGGTCATTTTTTATATCTTATGCAAATTTCCAGAGGCATAACTCTTAACTAGTATATAACTAAACACAGTACACTTAGAAGCAATTAGCCATTGCTGCTTTCCTAGAAAGCTATTTCTAAAATCAGGGATAAAAGTCTTCTATTATAAACTGAAAGCAGGAGTAAACATTTTTTATGTATATTGGGTCTAGACGAGAATATCCATAATGGCTAAAAATTACTATGGTCAGAAGCTAAAGTCAGAGAAGCAAACACCTGCTTTCAACAGCCAGAAAATAAGGATCATTGACCTTTAAAGCCTTAATTTGCAATTTGGCTCATTTGGAGCTTAATCCTGTTTCAGCAGGTTGTCCAAGTAAGAAGACCCAAAATCTCATCTCCAGGAAATTTTTGGCGTCTGACAGTTTTGGGCCTATTAAAATGATAGCATTTCTTGAGTGTAACTGGCACTGTACAACTCCATTGAAAGACATAAAGACAAGAACTTCAGGCCCTAATCCTGTAAATCCTCGTGTTTTCTTTTAAAATCTATTAACATGAAAAACTCCCTTGGTTTCAGAGATATGAATACACCATTTGTATTCATGACATTACTCGTGTGAGAGTTTTTGTATAATTGGTGTCTAAAACCAGGAGAACCAACAAGCCTCAAAATCTGACTTGAGCTTCCACTACCTGGTCCTAGAAAGGTCATGGTGGTTGTAGGTTTGTTTTAGATTTAGTTTTGCTTCTCATACAGCTTTCACAGCAGATGCAGAAGTGCTAGTATTTGCTTGAACACTTCATTAGTTATGATGTGATTATAAAAGTGATATTCTCTCACATCAGTAAGCAGTACTGGACAAGAAATAGGGAAGAGGAACTTGCTTGCAGGTCTCAGGATGAGCAGTCCTTTAGAAGGAGCAAATGGGATGAACACTATCCAAAGAGATTGCTGGATATCTAGCTGTATTTTTTTAATTTTTAATAACTGTAAGTAAGAAAAATGTAGTAAGTGGCAGGTTAATTAGTTCCTCTTCAACTTTCACTATATAGAGTGGATGGCAACTCTACTCTCAAAGATTCAGATATGCATTTATTATGAAATTATGTATGCTTCGCCATGAGAAAAATTATTCGTTGTAGCATTGCTGTTGTGCAGAGTGCTCCAGAGACAGGAGGGAACTGAATACTATGTGGAGAGGGGTTTTTGTGGTTGGCAGTGTTTAATAACTACTCACTAGTGAGCTTTACATCTGGTTTATAGAACTCTTCAGCTAAAGCTAAAGTTCTTTAGAGGTACCAGTTCAAAATCAACTGTTTATTGTCAGAACAGCTTAGAGTGGGTTTATTCTACTTTGTAAATCTTCTCATCCTTAGATCAGCTGATGTCAAAGCAGCTTCTCACCAGGGGTTGAACTTTTGCTTTTTTGTCACCTGTCTGCAAACAAAATCTTATGGATTCAGTCAACGTTTATGTGATAGTGCTGAATTATCCTTGGAAGTATGCTCCAATCTACCTGGTACATACTAACCTGTTTTGAACAAGTTTTTTTGATGAATATGTCTCTTTATTGGTCTGGAAATCTTGTGGAAGGTTTAGTGTTAATCTTTGGAGTGTGAAAATTATCCAGTAGCTTAAAAGAAAGGCAAGAGTAACAAACACCTTCTTACATTCAATCTTCAGTACAAGAATTTAGATGAAGCAGCCACTGTGGAAGGTGACTGCCAAGAAACTAGCATGTGCATCTCTGTCAAGTATGCAAGAAGAGAAAGAGGATTGTATTCTGTTTTCAGGGTTTTTTAGTCAATGGCAAAAAAAAAAAAGTTAATTTTGTCAAATGAAGGCAGTTTACAATAGTGCAATACCTAGTGGCAATAGTTCATTTACACACTAGCTCTGTGAAAGATGCTATAAAAAGGATTGTTTGAGGTGGGTCAGAGAGGACTGTCACTGGTGCCTATGAGCATCATTCTCCCAGTCTTGTGGAGTGTCCCTGCCTAGGTGAGATGTCACAGTGGGAGTCCCAGTGCTCAACACTGTGGTCTCAGCTTGCCTGTTTTCCTGTGGGATCAAAGGCTTGTAAAGGTGTGCTGTCTGTCTCCATCTTTGTATCCCCTGCTAACGACTTTTGAACTCATTTGCTGATATAATCTGAATGTGACAAGAACATAAAGGTCTCAAAGATCAGTAAGTTCCTACAGGTTTCAAGAGATTTCAAATTAATCTGGAGGTAGGGGCTCAAACTGCAGAAAATCAATACAGGAGAGGGGAAAAAACATATATAAATGCCCAATTATGTCAAACACTTCTACTGGAACTTCAGCCTCAGACACCAAAGGCAATGATGAGAGGTAAATGTGTAGGAAACCAGGGTTCATTAGCTTCATTAACTTGTGGACATGCTTGTTTAGTTTTGGGTGGTTAACCCACCAGAGGAGAAGTTTGGTTGCTGAAATGACAGTAGGATCTGGGAAATGTGTGGGGATGGTGGATGCTAGCTCCAGCAGATCTGTTTACTAGACCAGACATGTTCAGAATTCTATGCAATGAGGTGTCCAAACTCAAATGAGCTAAGTGCCCTCAAATGGAGACAGTTATGGGGAAGGTGCAATTGTCCAAATACTTGCAAGTTTGGATTCTTGGAATAAGAAATCAGTCCGGATAGCTGAGATAGTAGATGAGCTAATGATTGGTTAGAATTTCATTACAACTGGTACTTTGTATTAAATGCCAGGAACAGTCTGTGGATACTCCTTTAAAGATGTGTCTTGGATCAAACAAATTATTTGCAGCCAATTAGTTTGCAGTGAACAAATTGTCCAGGGACATGTGTAATAAGGGCTACATGCAGCAGTTTTCCAGAAAGAAAAAAGGGAATGACTGAAACCCATTTAAACACAGCACGCTTTGCTGGGGATTTTAGCTGTGTGAGCTCAAGTTGGTCTGCAGCGGAAAGAGGACCATTTCCCAAATTCACATTTCTAACAAACAAACAGTAGCAGTGAAGAGCCCCACAGTGTCATGAGTGAACCAGAGAATAAATAAAACATCAGTACAAGTAGAGGAGACAGTGATTTGCCAGGGTTTCCATCAGAAGGATCTGCCACAGAGCTGTACCCATAGCTAGGGAGTGTCACTACCATTTCGGGAAGCCTGCAGCTTGGCCATGGCAGCAATTCACCCACGCTTTTTTTGTGTTGCAGAAAGTAGCAAGACATGATGGAGAGTGAATTAGCTCAAGCTATAATAGTGTGGAGAAGCAGCTACTCTGCTCTAGGCAGCCTGGAGCAGGGGCAGAGCAGGACCCAGAATAACATCAGAGAAATCAGCCTTATAGTAAAATGCCTCTCAGTGCTACTGGGAAGGCAATAACACAAATATTATATATTTTCTTGACAGAGTGATGCCTAACTGCAGAAAAAGCCTTCATTTCTGTTAAAGGAATTAGATGGCTGCTGAGAAGGTGCCAGTGGAAGTGGGCCCCAAGCAAGTCATTCTCGCTCACAGGGAGTTGTGTCACTGATAAACGTATTTGCAGTCAGGGTGCACTCTGGACCTATTTTCTTTTAGTAAATAGTTTCCTCATTTGAAAAATAAGGTTTCCATCACACTGGAGGTAATCATCGATGGAAATCATTTTTTTCAAGTAATTTTTTCAAATAGTTTCAGGAGAGAAAGGAATTGGAGTGAAATCACTGATGTCTTTGGTGAAGGCACTGTTGTTGAGCTGGTAATTGAAGAAAGAGGCCATTGACAAGATATTTCAAGGCTTATCCTTCATCTTTTGTTTTTCTTACATCTACTCTCAAACAGTAATTCATTTCATTTCAGGGCAGAAGGAGCCACATGGATCATATCCCTCTGCATAAAGCACAAGTGTCTCTCTCCTTTATTTCTCCTTTTTTTCCCCCCACCTTTTCAAGATAGGAGGAATGCACTGGCTTTGTTCTGCCCTATTATGACCAGGTTTTGGTTCAGCAGCTAAAATATTAAATGATTGCCGAGCCCTAGCCAGGAGAAAACATAGTTCCATCCTATGTCTCTTGAGACTCACTGGAGCCGGAGCAAGCATGGTGCTTCCCATGCAGCCACGCAGGCCCAAGCAAGTGCATGCCAGTGGTGTGGCCCTGTGCAGACGGGTTTGTTGGGTGACTAACGGTAAACCTGCCTGAACCAAGCAAGCGAAGAAATAGCTGCTCGGGGGAATATACATGTCCAAAGGAGGGTTTCCTATAACCCTGAGCTGTTAGATATGCAAGCATGCCTTGTGTTATTGCTGAAGGACTGGGTGTGCTGACACTGAAATGACCTTCAGAGCTGCTTGTGGATTCCCAAAGGGTAGACCCTGATATCTTTGTAGCACGTAGCTGGAAATTATTTGGTCACAATAGGAAGAATTTAAGTTTAATGGTGTTCTGCATTTAGGCAATGGGGATGAATCAAAGGATGCTGAGGGAAGATATCAATCTGTAGAAAATGTAAATTTTTTGCTAGCGTGCACATGGTGAAAGGGGTCCCTGCCATGTGACTAGGAGGAGATGGGAAACGGGGAAAAAAAATATCTGGAGAGATCTACATGACACTAACATTGTTTTGATTTTTGGCATGGCTGGCTAGGATGTGCTGTGGATCATGGCATTGCCTTAGGCTCCATGGGGACAATGAGTAAAGCCAGAGTGGAAGTGTTGCAAGGGGCTGAACTACCTGCTAGCTCCAAGTGCTCTGAGCAAAAACACTTCTCACCCTGCAGCTCATCCTGACTGCTTCCCCTTGTCCCCTTCCTAAACAGTGAAACAGCCATCTGTGGGGCCATGTTGTGAGCTGGATGAGGAGTCTGATCTTCCTGGAAAATAAACTGGCATGAAAGGAAATTTTTTTTCAGCTGCATCAGCTCTTGAATCCACTTCACAGTGTTGTGGCAACACATCCAAGCAGGGAGTGGAGGCTGGAACAAGCAGCAGGGTGTGGGAATATTTTAGTTTGGTATTGCCATCAAAAGTAGGAGCCTGCCTTTAAATGTCACTGACATTTAGAGAAAGTGAGCACCACTTTTCTTACCGGTAAGTGTGAGAAACAGCGTAAACTTCTTTTAGAAATCAGGTTAAAACAATTGTGGCTTCCAACTCAAACATGCTGGCATGAAGAATGTAGTATGCAAGGCCCACAGGAAAGGGATGCAGTTGGTGTCTTTGGTGGCAGCTGGGAAACTGTAGGCAGCACTGAAGCAAAAGTTTGCAAATAGGCTTAAAAAACCCAAGTAATTTGATTTTCTCCCATGTTCTGACTCATTAGGGATCATGTTTTCTAACTAAACAAGAACTCTTTTTAAAATATAATCAAAATTATTCCAGAAGTTAGGGCTTAAATCAAAATAGAAATGTGATGTGACTGACACTACAAGTGTGGGAGTTGATAACTCCAGCACATATACTTGTAAATACTGTCAGGATCTGAAATTAAGTTGAGTCAAGAGGTTTCATGAGGTAGCCAGTTTAGAAACGTTTGGAGTTGGGTAGTTGTGCCTCATCCTTAATTGCAAACAGAAAGAAAAGCATGTTTAAAACAATTTCTTCTTTTTTTCCTCTGGGTCCCAGTGAGCAAGAGGGAGATTTTAAAGAAGGTTTTGTTGCAGAACATCTACTCCCAGCACTGAGAGAATATAGCACCACTTTTTTCTTTTTCTTTTTTTTTTGATTTTCTTTTTTCTTTCTAGTATGAGAGAAAGGCAAGTTCACTGTAAGTTGGAAAGTAAACAACCAGGCTAGGAATTTCTGTGTACAAAGCAGATGGGTGTACATGGTCCTTTTTGGGATATTTGGGTAGGTCTCCTTAATCACAGCCTGTTTTGCACTGCATATCACTCCTCACAGGACATTGTTACCCTGCACCTGTCTGTAATTTTGGAGGTTCATCTACCTCCGGCAAACTATATTTAAAAACTCAGTGCTGATTAAGGGGAAAAAAAAAGTTCAGGGGAAGGGATTTCCTAGTTCACAAATAAGAATGTGCAGTGGAGCACTCACTAAGTAAACAGAAAACATGGGCAGCTGAGAGAAATCAATTTAGCTGAACAAACAATGTTCCATGTAATGAACTACTAATTATCCTTTTATGCCATGTCAGTCTGAGTGATTACAGAGCTGTGCAGTTTAATTTGACGTTTGAGCATTGCCTTGCTCCATTAGCCTCATATAAAGCTACGACACATTGAGAGGAATTAAAAAAAAATGGTGGTGGGTTGCGGAAAAGGGGGCTGTATTTATCCAGGACTAGGTAAGCACCTGTAGCAGTTGCAGAGGGGGAAAAGTTCTTCTTTTTTTCTTCTTTTGGATTTTTAAAATCTTGATTTTGGTGAAAAGGGCAGCATTTGGGAGACATGAAGGAGCGTATCTGATGCTCATAGAAAAGTTCTTCTGCACATTGATAACATCCCAGATACTTAGACCCTGTATTAAACTATCATCAAGGGCTAGAATAAATAAATTGCATATATCAGACACATATACAGATCAAGGGGAAAGCGGATGGTAAACAATACAGTGTGGGAGCAAATATCTTTTCCTGGATACTTTCTTTTTACTGGCGATTTGCATATATTAGGTAAATCAAATCCCTAGGTGACTGGGAAATCTCATGGTTAATCTAGGACTGAAGAACTTGTATTATAAATACTGATTTATTATCATACTGTGTGTCCAACTACCCGTATTGATAACAGGACTAGAGGGAATTGACATATGGAGAAAGCTAAGAGTTTGTTGGTATAGATATTATGGCTATTAACTCTACAAGTACCTGTACAGTACCTGTTGTCTGATATAGAGCTCCATATTTTGGACTAGGCTTTTGTTTCACAACAGATAAATCAAGCCCAATATCATAGAAGTTCTATGGGAAATTTCTACGGGAAAGGCAGGTGTAGGGGAGACCATGCCCCATGTTAGTTTACACACCAACATGTGAAATAGTGTCATGAGGGATAAATATGACCCAAGTGCCTGATGGTAATATTTATGGAGTTGCATTCATTTAAGCAGGAATTGAAAAGCAAATGTTTAAAAACCATTTGGTGTGACTACTTCACATTTCTGATATGCGAACCATTGAAATAAGTGCCATGACACCTTCCAGGCCCACTCTTCTCACAGTGTGAGCGTATATGAGAACTCCCAAGTTGGGATAATATTTAAAGAAATGCCTCTTCAAAATAACTCTTTAAATTTGATTTTAAAACTCGAGAATGAGTAACAGTTTGAATGGAAACAGAACAAAAAGGACAGTAAAAAGCCTCCCCAAAAGTGGGAAACTCAAAAATCCAATGACTATTTTGGCTCAAGTGTAACTCCTACAAGGCCAGATCACAAGCTGATTTCAGTGAAGAGCCCCTCTCTTGTCAGCTAAGGGTGGGGTTTGAAGACCGTGCAAAGAGTGCAGTAGCACCTCACTCTTGGTGTTGACACACAGCCTGCATTTTGGGCATACTCCTAGATACCCCCAGGGTCTCCATCCAGTGCACCTTCTTTTTCTTTTTGGTCTGTTGAGAGACATCACTTTGACCACCCTAAAGACTGGGGGCTACATATTTGAAAACAGAAGTGAAAATTTCCTGATGCCGCCCTGCAGAAATTCTGCAGCCCTGGTGGCACCCAGCAGGTGTGGGCACCTCTCTGTCGCACACATCAGAGCTCTCAGCCTGCACCTTTTGGGGTTTTTACACAGGACTCATCCACCTACCAGGTGAAAATGTTTTTTCTTTTTGTTTGTTTTTGGTAATTGTCCTATGGGGCTGGATAGAAGCAGAGTTGAATTTCGTCTCTGCTGCAAGGCATGACTGAACTGCGGGCTCTTACCCAGGGCTGAACTGGCCCCTCTGTTCCTTCCTAATGTGCGTTAGACACATTGAGGCCTTTCTCTGCTGTGCATTTGTAACTCCCATTGACGCTAATGGGTGTGACATGTGTCTATCCAGTGGAGAATAGACCCCATTGACAACAGCAGTTCCCCAGCCTTGAGCAATGCGAGTTACTTGATTAAGCCAAACTAATGAGGCACGACCAGGGCCAATGGGAATATGTGGGACTCAGGCATCGCAAAAGCTGGTGGAAACCTGCAGCTTTTACTGGGGGTTGGGTTTTTGTTTTGCCAAGCAAAGACACAGGATGCCACAGGATGGGGTACTATCATAGAAATGAACAAGATGGAGAGGGTTCACCTTTATTGATGACAGCACCCTGAGTTGCCATCTCCTAGGGGTAATTGCATGCGAGTGTGTCTTCGGAGCTCAGCAGGGTTTAAAACTAGGTTTGATCTTGGCTGTTGTTCAGCGTCTTTCTACACTGAATCTTGAAGCTGACCCTATGGCTCTTTCTCTGGGGTATATGTACAGGTGTATTTTTAGTTCTTTAGCGGGCAGCCCAAAGGTGGCTGTGGCAGGCAGCATCCTTTTCACCAACACGCAACAGCATCAGTCTGGGAAATGAAAAATGGGAAAAAGCAGATACCCCACAGTGAGTATTGCTTGCAGGTTGCCTGCTCTGCAAGAAGTGCTGTTTGAGACATGTCTCCTCAGCTGTTTGCTTGCTGTCCATTGCATTGCTGGCCGCTGCCCCTAAGTGCAGAGCACCTGGAGGATCTTGCAGGGCTGAACATTCTTTTGCTTTGCCTGGCCCCAAATCATCCAGATTGGGCCAGATGCAAGAACAGAAACTTAAGGTATACACTTGGGAGCCCAGCCTAAGTCTAAACATGACTATGCTTGCAGAGAAACAGGTTAGGAGGCTGACACCTGACAGACTGAGAGCATGGATGTAGTCTCTGTGAACAGGCATGTACCCTGCAAGGGCACAAGATGCTGCTTGCTGAACTGGGGCCAGGAACCTTGGCCTTCCTGCAAAACACAGCATCATCCACAGCTACTGTGCTAATGCAAAGGCACAGCCCAGTAGCCCAGGTCCAGACTACAAAGGCAAATAGGTCAGATCTTGACAGAAAACAGCATTAAAAAACCCTATGTTCTATTTTACAATTTACTGTTTTGGAGAGCTTTGTTGAGAAGTTGCCTGTACTTTCCCCTATACTTTAGCTGCTGGTACATTCCAGGTCAGAGAAGCTTTGTATTTTTGTCAGATTGCAATACTTGCCTTTATGTAAGTGCTGCTAAGAATAAAATTAGCAGTGGGAGAAAAACATCATTTTGATGTCTAAATTTGGAAAACTTGATGAATAAATCTATTAACTTCGTTGTGGGTAGAGAAAAGAATAGCAACCCTTTGTTTAAAGAAAAGATAAAATAAATATAAAATAAGAGCTGATTGCTCCCTCTGGTTTTCTCAGATGGGTTTTTCAATGTTCTCTTGCCTCTTTACAAGGTTAAATATTAATTGACTCTATTTGATTTTCAGGACTGTGGCTTGAGAAGATACAGTCAGTTGGATCCAAGT
Organism: Piaya cayana; assembly: GCA_013389865.1. Lineage (NCBI taxonomy): Eukaryota > Metazoa > Chordata > Aves > Cuculiformes > Coccyzidae > Piaya > Piaya cayana. The sequence goes on from WAAB01009245.1 coordinate 644,776, forward strand.
GGCTTTGTCATGATTATCAAAGTCTTTCAGCATTTTTGGAGCGAGAGAGCAGAGGGATCTGGTGGATTCATCTGCTGGAGTAGGTGCCCTCCCAGAAAGCAAGCTCCTGCCAGGTGTTTGGCACCACTACAGTCCTCACTTGCATAGTCACAGTGGGCAACCCCCTGTCCTAGGACACTAATTAATCAACAGGGAGGCTGTGACAGAAAGCTGCATGGGGCTTTTCAAGATTTGGCAGAGACATTCGAAGCTTCAAACTGCCCCAAGGACTCTGGTCTCCTCCTGCCCTTGAATCCCAGGCTGTGTAGGTTTGCGTGTCCCAGTCAAACTCCATCGTGATCATGAGAGTCTTCCAACTTTGTCCAGAACTGTACAGGACACAGCCATCCCCATCTTGTAAGGCAGGTGCCTCTTTCTGCTTGCCCCAAGCTTTAGAACAATGCAGTAGAAGTCCCTTTCACAGACTGTGGCATTTTATGGCAAGCACTATCATCCTTTGTCCAGTATCTCTGGCAGCTGTGCTCATCGCTATTCTTAGCATACCCAGAACATGTCACATTTACTGGTAAATTGAAGATTATTCATTAAGCAATCGAGGTTGAAATCAAGAGGTTAGAATGAAAAAAAATATATTAGTCAGATACTAGACTAGTATAGTTCTGGTCTGTCTTAACAGGTGGATAACTTCCTAACCATCTCATCTGTATTTCTCTTGAAGTCACTTATTTTCATTCCAGCTTTGCTGGAAATTGCAAATACAGCATTCAAGTGCTATGGAAATGCTGTCTTCAACCTAGTCCTTCTCTCCCCTCCTCCAAATCCTCCCCAGTAAATCTTTTTGATTTAAGCAGCTGGTATACGAATATGAATGTCCTGCTTAGTTCTTCTTCCAAAGTGTCGGCCTTGGGTGCTTAATTAACATTTCCCTCCCCTGTTTCATAGTAAATTGGCTGGGACTAGGAAAGGCAGCGCATAAACTAAGCAAATACTGTTTATGTTCTTCCTGGAGCTGCTCTTTGGACACCTATGGGTCATTAATTCCTTTATTCCCAGCCAACCTGCCAGCTGGCAGATCTCCTTCCAAGTTTGAGCCATTCCCTTCTTGTATGCTGCTTACCTGTTCCAACTAAGCCATGCTACAGTATGTGTTTGGGAGGGATCAAGACTCTTGGGCTGTTACTAGCTTTCTGTTGAAAATAAAAGTGATAAAAATGAAACAGTCATAATACAGAAAAGCAGTAGCTCCACCTTTTTTCCTACTCTACCCTCCACACATCGCAGTGTTAAATGAAAAAGTAACATTATTACTTTGGTGGAGGCATTGGGCCATGCTAGCAGGTGGATGCTACTGCTGAAGAGAGGTGAAGAACTACACTGACTATAGATCCATCACACAAAACATGAAAAGTGTTACTGCAGCCTCTAAGAGACAGCCTCTGATGACGGAAAGAAAATCAGCGTCATCTCATGACATTGCTGTTCCTGTAGACAGTGAATTTAAAAGACTGCAGGCTGAGGAAGGGAGCATGGAAAACCCTGCTGATCAGGAGTGAGATTATTTTTCTCCTTTAAGAATATTTTCTCAGCTTTTTGGTTTCCAGTGTTTCCAGTTGCCATATCAACCTGAGAAATTTGCCTGGCAATTGACAGAATATTTTTTCAACAGATGATTTTAAAATTTAGGTGCATTGGATCCAGCATCTGACTTGCTGGGGTTTCACTTTATCTGGTTTTATTTTACTCCTTGTGTTTGCTTTCCAAGCCATGTTAGCAGATGACCAAGGATTCCCACCTTCCCCTTGACGATGTGCATCTTGGGTTCAGCAGTCCATGAGAAGTTAGGCATCAGGTCAAAATGCAGCAGACATCAGTAGAAGGGATAAAGCCTGTGGAACACATCCTTCTCAAGTGGCGGTCTGGGAAAGGCCATGAAATGTTCTGGCATAAGCTAAGTGGCATTTTCAGCTTTTATGTTGCTCTGAAGTGCAGGCGCAGGATGCACAATGAAGAGCAGGCAGATTGCTCCTGGATTGACGTTGAACAGTGTGCTGGTTTCTTTAGAGCCTGCATCTGCCTCCATCTCCTTCCCAGTATTGTCAGAGTGAGGAGGAGTCAGGTGAAGTGGGAGCCCACCTTCCCACCATCCATCCATAAATGGCCTCTGTCCAGTCCTGGTCCTTCATGGGTTATGGGTGTAAATGAGGACTGAATCTTCCCCAGTGCAGATGAATCTGTGGGGACTTTTCTGTAGTGGATATATTGTTTGGTTTGTTATGGGCTTGTGGTGGTTTTTTATTTTAGAAGGAATAAGAAAGGAAAACAAGAAAGTAAAAAAGCCTTGAATCTTTCCCTTGTTAAAGTGGAGACACCAACACAGCAGGACATAATGGCTCACTGTGGCGGTGGCTTGCCTGATAGCCTGGAGATTTATGTAATGAGAAACACAATTCCTGCCAAGAACATTCTTAAATCTTTCCAAAATTTCACCTATAAGCCATTTTATTGCTAATAATATGGCTAGATTCTCCTTTTGAAGAATCTGGGAATGTTTGACAAGAGGGGAAAATGGAGAGGACTTGAGGCACCATAATCTGTATTTTCCATTTACCTTGCTTGAAGATTGAACAACACATGTGCCTCAAATGATTTGTTTATTCCTAAGCCCCCCAGTCTCCATTCTCAGGCATATAATGGCTATTCAACTGAAAGCTTTAATAGATAGTTGCAAATCTGATATCAATGCAGTGAGAGTAAGAGATATGCAAATATTCAAAAATTTTACAAACTAGCTCTAGCCCTTTGCCTTTGGAGGTGCAACCTCAAATCTGGGTGGTGTCGCCAATGTGTGTTAGACTCAGCTCTCTGGAAAAGTAATTCCTTTTTCTCGCTCCTTTTTTTTTCCACACTTTGCCTCAGTTTTCACATTGTTCAAAATATTTTCTGTCGGTAGCACTCATGAGTATGGAGAGCACCAACTAGGGGTGTGAAATACGTAGTGTGTTCTGATTTGAGATGGAGGAACGCTTATGGGAGAAGCTCCTGCTGTGCTGGTTTGTTCCACATCATCTCAAACCAAGGCCCTTAATCTCAATGCATTCCCTTGGGCATTTGCCTGCGCTATAGAAACAATTTTGGAAGAGTGACACAATCAAAAGCTTGCAGGGAGTAGAGCTGTAGACCAATTTGGAACTGCAAACCAAACAAAATTTGGCTCTGTCCACAGTGCAAGACAAATTAGGGGCTTTGCTGTTTCTTAATGCAACCCCTGTTCCTCTTTCTCTCCCTGTAATGTGTGTGAGAGTCAGGCCCAGAAACTACTGCTAAAATATAAAAATAACATGTCATCCACCTAACCATTGAAACAGTGCCAACAGCTACTGTGTGCATTGAACAGCAGGGAAAAATAATAATTTTACATCAAAAACACCATAAAAGTTTTCAGTGTCTTCTAGGCTCTTGTAAAACTGCTATTATCTTGTCCAACCCCCAAGGCTTTTTGCACAATTATCAATTATGTTGTGTGGATTTCAAAAAAAGCAGTGTCTGAAATACAGGCCACGTGGCAAATCGCACAAATAGCAGCTGTAGCATGGCTGTGCCTGGTCGGCAGGAGGTCAGCACACACTGTGACTCTGCTGCAGGCTCCCTGCTCAGGGATAGAAATCCCAACAGCATCTCTGTACTTCTGTTGCCCTCGTATCTTCTGTACTGTGATCACGAGAGCTTTGAAGCAAGGTTTGCCTCTTGCTCAATCACTATGACTGCAGAACTAAACATTCCCAGCTATGATGGGTGAGACTCAAATTAATGTCTCTCCAGATATCTGCAAACATCTAGAAAACCCCTAAGCTACAGTGACAGAAATTAAAAACAAAGAAACACAAAGGAGGCCTTGCTTTGGTTGGGATATGGGAGCAGTCTTCTGGCTGTAACAGGGACAAGAGCATGTTGGAAGTAGTGTGGAAAGGTGAATTTGCAACTCAGAGAACTGATGCTGTACTTCATTAACATTAGCCAAGGCTGGGCATCTTATGGTTTGTGGGGTGGAGTATCTAATAACAGCAGATGAGGAAGAGGGCTTCAGAAAACAAACCTCTCAAATTTAATTTAGCTTATCATTTCTTTCCGAACTAAGGACAGAAATGCACAATAGGGCAATGACAGAGAAAAGATCTTCCCATACAAGTGTGAACAGTATCATACAGAAATGTTCCTCAAAACTATATTTCATGAGAATGTTTGGAACCATAGCCAAATCCCATAGTTGAATATGGCTAGACAGTTTCTCCTTGGAATCAAAGGTAATCTCTGAAAACCATGGTCACGTTTAAACACGAACAGAGCCATAAGCTTCTTATGGGCTGTCGTTCCCATAAAAAAAAAAAAAAAANAAAAAAAAAAAAAGAAAAAAAAAAGACTGACTCACAGTGGAAGAGGATTGGATTGGAACATTCCCATGCAATCCTCCCTGCTCTCTGGAGATGTCTAGCCTGTTTCCAAAGACAGTATTTCTGAAAGATCATCTTAAGGGCTTCAGATGAGAGATGTTTCATTTGGCCTGTCAGTAGCACAAACAAGGAGAAAGAAAATGGACTTCTCCAAAGATTTTTATCCGAATTCATGCCCAATCCAAACAGATTTTTCTGGTTTCCTTGCAAGTGAGTTGTAGATTACAGCTAAGTCTAGCACAGACTGCCCTAATACCATCACTGACTGCATCATTTCTACATTGAGCCCTTGCTAAGCTGTGTGCAGAAGCAGATTTGTATAGAAAATTTCCACTTAAGTATTTTCCTAATTCAAAAATTTTAATTAAAAACTGATACATCTTTTGGGAAGCTCTTCATTTTGGCATATCCCATTTTAAGTTTAAAGCATTTTTGATTGGTCAGCATTTTATAATGACATATTATTTTTCAAATAGAAACATATTATTCTATCAGAAAAATATGTTAAGAAAAAAAATTTAAGCATGTAATAATGCCAGATTGTTTTATTAAGATCTAATCAGCACCTAACAAGTTTTTGTTTCTTTCAGACTACCAGTTTTTAGAAATTGAGATTGCCATTTCTGGTGCTATATAAGACTAAGCTCTCCTCAGGTGAGATTGCAAAAATTCTTCTTTTTCCTCCTTCTTCCCTAGTTCTGTTACCATGCAATTCTATTCATGCTGTTCTCTAAGACAAAATCTGAGCCAGGCTGAGATTTGTGCTAATAGTGACTGCCTGTGTGCATTTTCTTTCTTTCTTCAAATAAAACAATTTCCTAAGGTATTGAAATGGGGCTGATAAAAAAAAAAACAGCTTTTCAAATTCATTTTAGTGAATAGTTTGAAACTAGAGTATAAAGTCTCATAACTCTAGGTTTGCCCTTAATTGTACCTAACTGACAGCCCGTTTTCATTCTCCTCTGCAACTAGTATCCTTTTCTTTAAGAGCAGAACATATTGTATGCTACTTTTGAAAGATTACTGAGGTTTCACACAAGTTTAACAAGATCTGTAGGTAAACAGTGTCACCTAGTGGATAAATGGCATCCTTTTTTCTCAAGCTGGGGAAGAAGTTTGTGCGGTTTATCCGTTTTGTCCTAGGGAAATATTATTTCAAATTACAGAATCATAGAATCATAGAATCACCAGGTTGGAAGAGACGCACTGGATCATCGAGTCCAACCATTTCTATCAAACACTAAACCATGTCCCTCAGCACCTTGTCCACCCATCCCTTAAACACCTCCAGGGAAGGTGAATCAACCACCTCCCTGGGCAGATTGTTCCAATGCCTAATGACCCCTTCTGTGAAAAACTTCCTCCTAATCTCTAGCCTAAATCTCCCCTGGCGGAGCTTGAGACCATTCCCTCTTGTCCTGTCCCCTGTCTCTTGGGAGAAGAGGCCAGCACCCTCCTCTCTACAACCTCCTTTCAGGTAGTTGTAGAGAGCAATGAGGTCTCCCCTCAGCCTCCTCTTCTCCAGGATAAACACCCCCAGCTCTCTCAGCCGTTCCTCATAGGGCCTGTTCTCCAACCCCTTCACCAGCTTTGTTGCTCTTCTCTGGACTCACTCCAGAGCCTCAACCTCCTTCTTGTGGTGAGGGGCCCACAACTGAACACAGGATTCAAGTAGCGGTCTCACCAGTGCTGCTCTCACCTTGCAGGGCTACAACTCTCGAAACAGTCATCAGGAGCTGGTGAGCACTGGATTCTTTCATAACCATCAGCTCTCGCCTTCCCACTTACTCCTCTTTCCGGTGCAGCTCCTCCTCAGACTCAGAGAGGCGCTGCTTCAAGGCTGCCATCATCTCCACCACCACGTCCACCTGCCTGCTGAGGGCCCGTTCCCACCGCTGCACCTCCTGCTTCTTCTGGGAGAGCTGCACAAAGGCTGCCCGCACCTCCAGCAGCTCCGCGGCTTCTGGGTCAGCTCTTTGGTAAACTTGTCAATCCACTTCTCGATCGTTTTGTCCACAGCCTCGACCATCCGGTAATTGAGGAGGGAAAGGATTTGGAGAGATTTCCAGTACAAGTTCCTGCTCAAATCAGGGTCATCTGAGACTAGGGCAAGCTGTTCAGCATAAACCTGAGAGAACAGAGAGAGATGGCACAGTATCTCTGGGAAACCTCTTCTAAACCTTGATTGTCCTGATGGTGATATGTTTTTTCCTTACATCTAGTCTTCTACACTTCTTACACTTTATACCTGTTATCTCTTATGCATGTCTACCAAGCGTGCCTGGGCTGGTTTCTCTTGCTGACATCTGTGGGTTTGCCATCTCAATCCACTACTCTGTCTATAATTAAAGCATGTACTGCCAAGGCCTCTTTCATCAGTTACAATGGCCCTGATACAAGCAAGCCTATGATTTCACTGGTTTCATTCATGACTTGTTTAAGAGTTGCTGAGATCAGAAGTGGAGAGGTGGGGCTGCATATTCCCTATGAAAAATTCTTCCCAGAATGCTGGATCTAGTTGAAAAATGCATTTGTGCAGTGGCAGAACATGGGAGCTTCATTTCTAGTCCTCCTGTAGCATGCAAAACCAAGCCCTGGTGTGCTTTTCATTTGGGAATTTGACAGGAGATGAAACAGGACACAGAAAGTGGCAGGAGCAGAAGCCATTGAGATCTTGGAGGCATGTTGAAAAAGAACCTGAAGGAGAACAAAGGCATGATTCCAGAGGTGGCCTTTCTCTGTCCAAGACGTAGCAGGGGAGAATATTTGAAAGTGCCTGTCTCAAAGCTCAGTAGCTGGCTTGCAGAATATTATCAGCTTCTTCTTAATAAAGAGACCAGTCATGAAGAAGAGGAAGATTGTTTGAGGTGATGAGAAAGAGAAGGGTGCAAAGGAATGTGATCCCTCTGACTTACAGGCCCTGTATCTTTGGCCTCTAGTGTGATGGCTGTGGGACCACTTTCAGACTGAACATTTAGGCCCAGGTCTTACATTGACATGGATTCGGTCAAAGCAAGAAGTCAGAGCAATTTGAAGAATGTATGAGGGAATGTTAGAACTGTAGTCAAAATTATAGATATGTAGTTTTCCTAGCTCAAGAAACTTGAACTCTAGAAATTAATTACATTCCAAACAAAACAAAACTACCAACTGATTTTTATGGCAGGTTTTTCTGCTAAGTTTGGCTTTGGCCTCTGTTTTCTTCATTTTTGTCATGTATCAAATGGCTGGTCTGTCATCCTTCTCCAAAAGGGTGAAAGCAATTATCATTAAAAGCCCAAGGATCTCTGTACATGAGCAAGCTATAATAGGCTGTAAGTTGGAACGCATTCTCACCTGAGTACAAAATCTATTTCCAAAACAAACACTGGCATACTGTATTTACTGCTTTTGGTGCAGTCTTCTTTCAAACTATTTAATTTTTCTTTTTTTGTACTAGTCATCTTGGACCAGTGGAACCATTTTTTACTATCTTCACCATGGGCATCATCTGGCACAGACTTAGTCACATCACTGATTACCCTGTTCCTCAGTTTACTCCTCCATTAATGTAAGTGCTTTCCTTCTTGGGGTCTCAGAGCTCTTTCCTTAGATATCCTTTCTCAGATAGTCAAGTAATTACTAAATCAGACACTTTAAATTTTCCTCTTCTCAGTGAGGTTATACTAATCCCTTTGCTCTTTAAAGTGCACACACAGAGGAATCCTGTTGAGTTCACTGATACTATGAGACGTAAAAGCAGTGTGTGAGGTCAGAGTTTCCCACATGAGTTACAAGTGCAAAAAGCAGTGAACAGAAAAGCTTGAATGGATCAAGGATCCCACTCCTTGGAACAACAGAGGAAGAAATAGAAGTAGCACCTGGAAAACGCTGCTGTCATCAAGAGAGACCTCCTTCCCTGTAAATAGGTGTTAATTCTAATATTAAACAAAGAAAAATTGTGTATTCTGTGGAAACCTCTTTTTCTTTTCTACAGAGACACTACTAGTAAAACTTGGGCTTATTTTTGACAATTTAAAAAAGAAAAGTAATTCTTGTTCTACCAGGAAATTGTAATTTCTTCGGCCAAGAACACCTAGTCTGAAGTCTGAGGAGGGCTAGCATATCTCCATAATAGTGTGTAATGACAGCCCAGACATCTTAACATTCCCAGCCTGGATCCATCCCTGTTGTCAGCAAACCCATTGGATGCTCTTGCTTGACCTCCTGGCTGCATGTGCTCCCATGTCTGTGTGCTCTAACAGCACCGTGCCAAGCCCAGGTTGGGCTGCCAGGTACCATGAGGATACAGGTACCATGTAAAGAGGGGTCTTGCCAGTCAGCCTGCCTAAAGCTGAGAGTGCTCTTGCTTGCATACAAAATTCTCTTCCCTCTGTGATAGCAGAACACAAAAGTGCTCCTAAGCCCCATTTGGACCCATTTATACACAAGTATGCCAAGTGGCAGGAGAAACACAATGGTGTGGGCAAACATCATTGCCAGAAAGGCAAATTGCATGACACAGGTAGATGGGGAAGCTTTGGCAGCTGGGAAAGGATATAAAAATGTAATCACATTAACATCCATCCCACAGGCTGTCTAGGCAAATGGAAGAAAGGGCAATCAAGAAGCCAAGGACATGAGCTGGTCATGAAATACCATGCGTGTGCATGCGCATACAAACATAACTGCTGGTTTGGAAACTTCTCATTCCTGTTGTCTTTTAAGTGTGAAATCAGACTTCAAAGTTAACAAAAGTATCAACTTGAATTCTCTTTGTTTAATTATAAATTTTTTTTTATAAGCAATGTATTCTATTTCTGAGCTGCAAAGTCAAGTCAGAAAAATCTTCTCTTCACTTGCTTTTAAGCACATCCTTGATTGAAAAGGTTAAACTCACCCTCTTTGTTTATTTGCTGTTTTCAGTATCCATTGGCTCTCTTCAACAGTTTTGATCTGATGTTCTGAGAGAGTATAAACCTTTTCCAACCAGGTCTATGAATGTGGTCCATGGAGGACATCTGCTGACCCCAGCTCCAGCAATGTGGTCCATTATATAGTGGGAAATCAAAACCACAATAATTTATGAGATTCAAGAGGAAGGGATGGAGGGAAATATCCTCTGCCTGATCATTAAAAATGCAGCAGTTATTGCTGTAGTAAAGACCATTTTTTTTACCCACTTCAATGATTAGCCCACAAGAAAAGTGAAAAAGGCTTACAAGACTTCTGCATTCCATTCTTTGAGGCGGTCTCATCGAATTAGTCACAATTCTGAGTACTGGGAACATTTGATGAAAAAATTGTTTCCTCTGACTCAAAAGCAAAGCAGCAAAGCAAAACCAAAAGAAAACACACCGCACCTCGTGTGTTTCTGAAGCTGCCTGTTCGCAACTGCTTCTCAGTGTGCATAGGGTTTTTTTATATTATTAGCTGTTTCTCAGAGTGTGTCAGCTTAGGGCATCAGGTAGTGCAAGGCTTGAGGACTTCAACAAATTTGAAGGGAGGCTCTGGAGGAACTATTAAAGATTCCACATTTCCTTGTCTTCCCTCCCAGCTGCCCATTCAGATTTTCCAGGCGTGTGAAACAACCGTGTGAAATCCCATCTCTGCTGCTGAGGTTACACACTCTTGTTGCTTGGGGCCAGATACCAGGATAGGACATTAATGAGGCAACCAGGAGGAGGTGACACCACATCTGTATGTGTAGGACTTCAGTATCCAATGGTTTCATTCCAGCACCTTTTGCCACAGTAAATGCAGTGGAGATTTCTTGTTCATGTTCCAAGCATTAAATGGGATATTTTAAGATGAGAATATTTTTCCAGCTCCTGGAAAGGGTTAGGCACACATCCTTGAGGTGGATAAAGTGTGTGATTGTCATCAAACTAAGCAGCAGTGTTCAGCTTGTCTCAGATTTCTTTATATGAGATGGGACGATTCATAAAAGGAAATGCTGAGGCCACACAGGTTGTTGAGTCTCTAGTCTAACCAGGTGTAATGACTGAGGTTTCGCAGGCAAGCTGCAGTGAAGGAAAAAAAATAATAGATCATGGGTCAAATCCATCCCTGATGCAACTCCACCATCTTCAGTAAAAGATACCCCTCACGTGAATCTGGCCCCATGTTCCTCACTCATAAAATAAAGCAAATCCCTCCTGCAGCAAAATAAATTGGAAAAGGGGGAAGGAAAAAAAAATCCTTCTTTCTAACCCACATTAAAAATAATCACTTTTTTCTTACACAATGGGCAGAGAAAACCAATCCTAGTAGACAATTTCCTCAGCATGTCACAGTGAGGAAAAGATTGGCATAAGCAAGAAGTTTCTTTCATCTTTACCCAGTTCTAAATGATACAGGGAAGAGGGGAAAGCACGTCTGTATATCTGTACATCTAGATCTCTATAGATGTATAAAGACATATAGGTATATTCATGTTTATATACATATATATATACACATAGAAGTTCTTTCCCCTGTTCTTGCATCAACATCTAAATCTGGATATATAGATATAAATAACTATATATCCATATAGATAGATACATTTGTGCTTCCTAGATTGTTTATGTCATCAGTGTGAGATCTGGAGGTATTTAGGATGAATTTTGCACAAACACAGAGTCATTTAGAAAAAAAAAGGATTATATTCCTTCTGTTGATCAGACCTGTTATTTAAAAATAGTAAAATATATCTGATTTACATGTCTAGAGTATTCAGTGGTGTGTGGTGTATTCTGTCTCACCTTTTCTTCCCATTTGGCAGGTCTGTTGTGTATGTGAGCTCTACAGGAATACAAAAAAGACACCTCAGGGAGAAAATTGCTAATCACTAAAAATTACTAATCATTCTTTCACACTAAATAAATCCCTAACTAAGAGGTTTATAGTTGCACAAAGGTGGATTTTTTTTCTCTCCCTTTCCCCGTTTTCTCCAGTTAATGATACAGAGATGCAAAATGCAGGATACCACATCCTACTATGCATTAGCTGCCATGTGTGATAAAATCTAGGTCCGAGTCCAAAATAAAACCACAATAGCCTGAAAATCTTACACATGCCGCTAGCACTCCCCAACCAAAATGGCAGAAAAAGCAATTCAGACAGTCAGAGAAATTTTTCCAAGGTATTCCAGGAGTGAGGTCCCCTTGCTGAGACTGTGGCCTCTGTACAGTTACCCCATAAAGGAGTTTACAACCTGAACAGGTAAGGTAGAAGGCTGGAAGAAAAAAAGTTTGCTCACCCACTGCACCACAGTCTCACAAATGCCATTTCCCAGCACTGCAGCACTCCTTCTTCCCACTTGAACAGATAGAAAATGGAGAAAAAAACTACCTTATTTTCAGTCTACCATCAATGATTTTGTTATGACATTGTTATGGATGCTCAACCACTGAAGAGGGCCTGTTTAATTTATCTTAATACATTGTGGTTTGATTCTCTGGACCAAATTGAGGACTCTGATAAGCAAGCTGATCCTAGTTACATAATACTTTGAATAGATTTTTTTATTTCATTCCCATTCCTCTCTGTATTTTTCCTGTATCTGTGAATGCAGCAGACATCAACTGAACCAAACCAAACAGAAGCACAATATGTTTTTTATCACTGCTCTAAACAAGTCCGAAACTCATCTTTTTGTGTCAGCTCTGCTTATTCATGTTGCAAAACACAAGATTCTCTCCTGAGCATTATTCCTATACTCATAAAGAAATACAGGGAAAACAAGACCAATTCCTAGAGAAAGGATACCATCATGCTTGAGCAATGTCTGGCTACAGGTCTACCCCCAGTCTCTTCCCTGGGCAGAGCAAAGTAGGACAGTGCACTTAAAATACTTCTATTCTATAACCTATCTGCCACTTTGTTGCGGTGATGAGCAGTGATATTTAAATGCTGTCACTGAGCTTTGGGATTAACACCTTGTGGGAAGCACCTGAGGAGCTGGCACCACTTGTCTCTGTGGCTACCTACATGGGACCTGCAGGAGCGAGCACTGCTGCTCTATGTTCCTGCAGATTACCTTTGTTTGTGGTTTCTAAATCAATAAATATTCTGTCTTGAAATATTTTTATCCCTGGAGAAGACACACTGGAATTTTCTGAAGCAGAACATGGCATTACATAAAGCTGATATTTTGACACACTGATATTCTTAAGCTCACATAATTCACTGAATTTCACCCAAGCTTTTAGTTCTAATACCTCAGGAACACCATTTGTTGGACAGTTCTAGGCTTCCTCAGAAAGACTTATCTTTTCTATTGCTCCATTCCCCAGGGGTCCCAATAGAAACCAAGAGCCACCACGGAGCATCCTTTGCATAAGAGACTAGTGATGACAACAGGCTTTCTCAAAAGTGAATATAAGGACTGTGCTGTAAAGCTGCTATTTTGTGGCCAAAACATGCCCCTGCCAGTCCCAGCCAGCAATAGCTACTGGCATCTGTAGGACACCAGTGTTGCAATGAGGTGGTATAGTACTAATTACAAAATGTTTATTCAGTCTAAGTAACATACACTGCAATTTACTCATTAGCATCCAAAATGGCACATTTAATTGGAGCAATATATTAATACAAATAGGGGATTACAGCTAAGCAGGGTGCTTAACTGTCTACAATTAATTTATGGTTAACTAAGGTGCTCATTTACCCTGGTAAGAGTATACATCTACACAGTAACTTTATGAGAAAAGGATTTCATCACACTTAAGGGAAGTACATGCTAGGTCTTCTTTTGTGTTATTTGACCTTATGGGCATTAGTATGTTTGCAATAGAAAAACATGTTTCCTTTGCTAAAATAGCCTTCCTCAACTCTCTTTTCTTCAGCTGACCATCTAATAACTAAAGCCTAGTAAAAAATTAGCCTATTTTTTCATGTTTTGTCCTTGCTAAATCTTTCCTATGTCCATAATCAGGATTGATGCTCAACTGGTTTATAAGAGCTTTATCATAGATTCATTTCATAGAACTCACATAGAAGTCTACATGGGCATTTTTTATGACTGATAAATCTTAAAATAATTAGGAAACAGTCTCAACTCAACCCAAAATACTTGTTACACTCCAAGATAAAAATGCTTTCTCAGAGGTTCATTCTGATTGAAGTTCACACGTATATTCATCTACTGACTCCTTGCTGTATATTTCACCATACCACCTGCAAATCAGGTAGCTAAGACCTTAAGCTGCCTGAGCTTTTTAACTGCTCCATTTAAAATGACTGAGGAAGAAGCAGACCAATAGAAAAAGAGGGTGTTGGTCTTGTTAACCCACAGGTGAAATAGCTTTCTGCCTATCAGGATGGTGGAGAGCCTATAAAAGCAGGAAAAGAAATAGAATCATAGAATCATCAGGTTGGAAGAGATCTACTGGAGTCCAACCATTCCTATCAAATGCTAAACCATGTCCCTCAGCACCTTGTCCACCCATCCCTTAAACACCTCCAGGGAAGGTGAATCAACCACCTCCCTGGATAGCCTGTTCCAGTGCCCAATGACCCTTTCTGTGAAAAACTTTTTTCTAATGTCTAGCCTAAATCTCCCCTGGTGGACCTTGAGGCCATTCCCTCTTGTCCTGTCCCCTGTCACTTGGGAGAAAAGGCCAGCACCCTCCTCTCTACAACCTCCTTTCAGGTAGTTGTAGAGAGCAATGAGGTCTCCCCTCAGCCTCCTCTTCTCCAGGATAAACACCCCCAGCTCTCTCAGCCGTTCCTCATACAGCCTGTTCTCCAGCCCCTTCACCAAATTCGTTGCTCTTCTCTGGACTCGCTCCAGAGCCTCAACATCCCTCTTGTGGTGAAGGGCCCAGAATTGAACACAGTATTCAAGGAGCGGCCTCACCAGTGCTGAGTACAGAGGGAGAATAACCTCCCTGGACCTGCTGGTCACACCGTTTCTGATACAAGCCAAGATGCCACTGGCCTCCTTGGCCACCTGGGCACACTGCTGGCTCATGTTCAGTCGCTGTCAATCAACACCCCCAGGTCCTTCTCCTCCAGGCAGCCATCAAGCCAGACTTCTCCTAGTCTGTAGCTGCACAGGGTTGTGACCCAAGTGCAGGAAGTAGAAGGTATTTTTGTCAGATGTGAGCATGTAGGAGTGATAGTAGCAGAAAAGGAACTTAGCTAAGTGTTATTGTATGGGATGATTTCATTCACTTGGTTTGCAGTAAGAATTTGATCTGTTCTTCCTTTTTCTTTTGGCAGTGGTTTTACTTTTCTTAGTCTAAGGCATGTTTCTGGACTGAACACAATGTCTAGAGAGTTGTCGAGTTTTGTTCTGTTCCTCATCCGGTAGGAGACAATGCTTTTCTGTTGGGATAATGTCAACATATCTAACTTTAGCATAACTTGATTTCTTAGCAAACACAGTAGTTTAGCCAATAACATGTTAGCAATAGCTTTATGGACAGCTACCTTTAACCAATAATGCACTGTAATCACCCTCGTGGGGACAGAGGGATGTAACAGAATGGGGTGTATAGAAAAGAAGCTAAGCTGAATAAACATGCACTTGCTCACCGATCAGGTGGATCTCTGCCTCTGTTTTACAACAGGATAACCTTGGTTGTCTTGACCACCAAGCTGCTTTCTTGCTCTCCTTCCTTAACAGGGAAAGGGGAGAAAATGAGATGTAGAAGCTCATGGCTGACGATAAAGATAGGGAGATGGCTTACCAATTATGAACATCAGTGAAGCAAAAAAAAATCATTTTGGGGGAAAGTTAATTTAATGTATTGGCAATTAAAAATCAGACTAGGATACTAAGAAACAAAAGCACCTTCTCCACGCCATTCCTTTTCGCCAGGGTCAACCTTACTCCTTCATTCCTGACCCTTCTACCTCCTTCCCCTACGAGTAGTGTGCAAGGACGAGGGCTTGTGGTCAGCTCATAACATCTTGTCTCTGCTACTCCTTCTTGTATTTTTCACCTGTTCCAGCATGGGGTGCCTCCCATAGGATAGTCCTTCAGAAACTGGGCCCTTTCCATGGGAAGCAGTTCTTCAAGAACTGCTCCAGCACAGGCCCTTTCCATAGGGTGCAGCTGGTCCTTCAGGAATAAAATATTCCAGCATGGGCCCTCCCATGGGCCATAGTTTCTGCCAGAAATCCTCCTTCATTGTAAACCTGCTTCATTATCTTCTCCATGGACGGCAGGGGAATCTCTGCTCCAGTTCCTGGAACATCTTCCCCTCTCCTTCATTAACCCTGGTGTCTGCAGGACTGTTTCTCTTGTGCTTTTTCTTCAGTTCTGTCTGTCAAAGATGTTGCTCCGTGTTTGTTACCCCCTATTAAATATGTTTTCACAGCAGTGCCACCAGCATCACTGATAGCCTCAGCTTTGGTGAGTTCTGGGTCCATTTAGGAGGTGACTGGATCTTGCTCTGTCTGATGGGGGGCAGCTCCTGGCCTCTTCCTGCAAGGGCCACCCCTGTAGCCCACCCTGTACTACCAAAGCCTTACCACGGAAACCCAATACAAATGTCTTAATTGAAACAGTTTTGTGAATCGGGGTGGGGGATGGGGGTGGAAATCATGAAACCATTTACATATGTTCCTTGTTTCTGCTTTACTATATTTATTGCATACTCTCTTTAAGGTCATTTTATTGGCATTATTTTTTCTTAATAGGCTTTCATACTAACGGGCTTTGCTATGCAGAGAAATCTAATCACAGTATTCTAGGCTTTTTATATCAGTGGTCACTCTGCCCTAACCCTAGATGTATGCGCTGAATAACCACATTGTTCATTTATAATGCCCTTGGCTTTTATATAGCCTTATCCCTATGATATTACTTGTGGACACAGTGGGCTCAATTGAAGACACTGAACTTAAAAGTGGTGATGTATGCAGCTATGTAACTGTGAGAAGAAATGTATTGATTCCACATACTTCCTTTTCTAACCTGCTGTAAGGTGTTTCATCATGCAGGACATCATGGAGATCTTATATTTGTTACTTAACATACATTGTAAGGTCTGACTTCTCTTTCTTGCTGGCTTTCTGAATGGAAAAAGCTGTTGTTACCATGTCTTGTGTGTCAGAGATCAGGCTCTTCATGATAGCTTATGAAGCTTTGAACGTATATAATAATAGAGAATGGCAAACTGTTATATTAATGTAGCTAAAGCACAAAAAGTGAAACTATTGACCTTGCTAACTCTGCATTTGGGGCAAATGTTACTGCAGTGAACAGAGTAACTTTAACTAGTGCTAAGCAGAAGTTGTTTTGAATTTTGTTTTGCATGTTTTGCTCTGGTACAGATAAATACAAATGCCTGGGAAGAGCTGGGCAAAATGCTAAATGTAGTTGACATTCTGCAGATGTCAAAAATTTTTTTTGTAAAAGTTTTTTACTTTTGGACAAGGATGGCAATAATGAAATAGAAGCAAAAATTATTTCCATGGGTTTGTAAGTCAATGAAAAAGTCAGTTACTCAACATCCTTTTCTGAAATAACCTTTTCAATGAACCAACCAAACAAAAAGCCTTTACTATCACTTTTGCCTCACATGGCATTGCTATTCCCTGAACAGAACCGGCAGGTATCCAATAGGTGATTTAGCATAGCACAACTCTTGACCTCCCTCAGGCAAAAGGTCCTATGAGATATAGTGGCTGAATCCTAGAGTATACAAAAGATACTGCAAAAACATATGGCAAGAAATATTAGTAAGACTGTGTTGAAGGGTGTGCATGAGCCACAGGGAAAGGCAGAGTGCTCAGCTGCTTTCTATTTTTTCACACAAATCCAAGATCAAAATCAGCCTTGCAGGGTAGCGTATGGAAAGACCAAGCTTATCAATGGTCTGTTTCCAGGCTCTGTGATATTATGGGCCTGTCCAAGGCCCTTATTTCATGGAAGAGATTCCTGCCCCATAGTTGATTTACACAGCCTTTCCTCTGTGTGCCGCATCACATTCACTTACGCAGCTGCTGCCCCAGCAGGGGTAAAGAAGTTGAGGGCAGAGGTGCCAATGCACCCAGTTTAGGAGGCCAGCTGTGGGTTTGCATGGCTTGCATCACCCTGTGCAGCCCAGAAACTGCCCTCTGCCTTTTCCACAAAGGAAAGCCCATGCAGTCAAGCCCAGCACTGTTCCCCAGCACTGTGCCAAGTCTCTTGAAGTGGCTTCTCTTCGCCCTGCGAGCAGACAGCTTCCTTGGGGCACCGCAGCATGCGTACCATTCTGGGGAAGCCCGTGCCGTGGCCATTAGCACTGCACTGACAGCAGCCTCTGCCGATAACGAGAAGCCCTTCTGCCTCACTGCTATTAAACTGCTGCCTTTTCACGAGAGGGATCCTGAATTCTTCCTCAAACCTAAACAAAAAAGTGAGGCTTTTATTCGTTTCATCATTATCTAGGGCTGCCACATTCAAATGATTCTCCAGCAGTCCCTTCATTTCCGAGTGCACATGTCGAGAAGGGATTGGAAGCCTTTTGATTAAGAATAAGAGGTGATGACACTACAACCAGTGCAGGGTTGTCATCATTACCGTGTACCTGCACTTCCACAGAGCTCTCGCTCTGGGTTGCCTCTGATATAAAGCTGCTGTACTCTGTGCCCTAATTGAATGGAACTATTTTATAAACATGCATTCCCTGAATCCTAGAAAAAGTCCTTTTAGAGGGGAAGATATGGGGAGGGTGGTGGGGAGGTGGGGAGCTAGATGGGCTCAGATCCTGGCAGACCAATTTTGTCTGTGAGAGAGATTTCTTTGTTCCCTACAAAACTGCTTCTCGTCTAAGAGCGGATATCATGGGGTTTTTTTCCCTACATGTCAAATGAATGATCTGACCACCCACTCTTAATCCTGCGATTTTCTGCTTTTGGCCTGGATTACAAGTCACCTATAGCCACCTTTAGCACATACCAGGCTGCAAGTTTACACAAGGCATCCAAGGGAAAACGTCCATTTCTCCCTGCCCCTGTTTGTTGACAGTTCAAGTCTGATAATTTAACTGTCTGACTTGGTCACAGTAGTAATGTTTTGGTAGCAACACAGGGAAGAAACCTGCTGCCTACCCACCAGGATGCTCTCATCTGCCTCATGAGATTGTATTCATGTGCACATCCTAAATCCACACCTCTTATCATGGAAGCGACACTCTGCAGATGACTTGTTAAACAGTACCTCTCTTTTCAAGTGCTCTGTGCTCACTCTCTGGAATCCCTACTGGTGATTTACTCTTTTCCAGGTTAACTTTTAAGTGCTGATTTTGACCCATATTCCCGTTCTGACTCTTTCTCTGTTCCTCTGTGGCACAACTGTAGCACACAAATGTTGTGCCAGAGCCTTGAGGATGTAGGATCTGTGCTGGGCCAGTGCCTTCTTGGAAACAGGTCCTACAGTTGCAGTTCAATAGTTAAACTAATCCTCTACTATCTGTGTGTTTAAAGGTGAAGGGCTTTTATTGTTAACCATGCTTTCCCTGGAGTCTATATTTTAGTAAAAATACTCTAAAACTGCTATGTAAAATTGTATTAATAGACAACAAAAATACAGCCAATTCTTGGTACTATTTCATAAGCTATGTATGAAATTTACTGCATAAGGGATGTTGAGTTAAAAGTGGTCAGAGGAGTCACTTTTATCTTGGCTTACATATAGCATTACATTTACACCTGAACGCAGGGTGAATTATCATCCAGAGGAGTTGAGAAGGAATCTCTTTTCTCCAGGAATGGCAATTATATTTGATTAGGTACATGGGAGCTTTTTCCTCTCTTGGCCAAGGAGCTGAGGGCAGTGCTTTGAAGACACCCAGCTTCATGATCAAGGTGTAAAGCATAATGACAAATGTGAAGTTCCTGCAGGGTCAGAGTCAGCTACAATAGTTCAGGGGAGAGGGCATCAGACTGGGACTTAAGAGGCTTGACTTGACTGCCCTGTTCTTCCACTGGGCTGCAGGACAAATCACTTCCTTTCTATGCCACAGTTTCCTTATCTGTGAAATAGTGGTAATGAGCCTTTTTTCTTCATTTCTCTTTGTAATTGTTCCAAGAGGCTGCAGGTAAAACATGCTGTACAAGAACTTGGTATTGCTGTGTTTGATTTGTGGGATTTTTCTGTGTGATATCTTAACGCAAGGAGTTGTTTCAGATTTGAACACAAACCCAAGGACTGTGATGTTTGTCATCCTGCTGTTAACATCTAATCCCTGAAATCATTTGAATGTACAGGCAGTGCTCTAGTTTTGTTTTTGTTAGCATATCTGCAGTCTGTAATCTTAGTGCAACAGGATTTGCTAGTCAAGCATAGCCCTTGAACAAAAGCTCCTGGAGGATGTGCCTTTTTAGATGCTCTGCTTTGCACATCGAAGCCCCTGTCCTTTTGCCTCTGGTCTCGGCAGGTCCTCTGTTGAGAGGACTCATGCCTGTGGTGCTCAACAGTTTGCCAACATGGGGGGGGGGGGGGAGGAAAAAAATATCCCCTTGACATGTGGAGTAACCTAAGCCTTATTCCAAATGTGTTTGCTTAAGCATTGCTAAAGGTTCCCTCCTTCCTGTCCTCATCACTTCTCCCTTCAACCTGTCTTTGTTTCAGGATAGGTGGCTATTGGAGGAGTGGAGGGGGTTCTGTAGTGGTGCCTTCTGTGATCTGGGCACTTTTTGATGTATACAGAGTCATGGTTACCATCTCCTCTGGCTAAAGAAATACTAATGGAAAGAAAAGTTCTAATTGTTACAATTCTAATAAAAGCTTTTTTTAACTCCTTTTACTTCTGTAAAAGTTCTAATTGAGTTGATACCCCACTGAACACCAGAGCAGGCAGGGTGTGCATGATGCTGTTTAGTTTGGGTCATTGGAAGTGATAGATGCAGGAGAAGGCAGATTAGTTTCTGCTGAAACCTGAGAAGCTGCCTGTGTTGGTGAATGTCACCCAGTGCTCTTCAAATGCATTCAGATGAATTGCTGAAATCTTGGGTTTCAGACCCAAGTGACCACTAGAAGCACTAGTAATTCCTGCTTCTGGAATAAACATTTGCCGAACACACTTTAGTGTAATGACACTTTGTGCAGCAAGCAATCGCTCACCACCTTCAGCCTCTTGCTATTTTGACAATCCAAATGCTACTCAGACTGAAACTACGCAGTCTCTCCTAGAAGTACTTTACCAATAAGTTGCTTCACCTGTCTTGACCAGAAATCAGGGTCCAATATTTTGTTTGAATGTATTTGAGCTTACTGTGCTGGTTTTCCCCATTTGTTCCCTGGAGCTGGAGAGCAGGGCACTGAAGAGAGGTGCAGAATATGCAGCCTTTCCACTAGCATATTGTGTAGATAATGCTTGGTGCTATTGAAGAGCTGAAATACAAAATGACTTGTACAAGGTCATACACTTCCTCCCCTTCACCACCTCCACAGCTCAGCTGCTGAACATTGTTAGCATTTAGGGTAGGAGCTGTACAATGCAGATCACTTATCCAATGCTGTGGGATGCAAGATGTCACCTTAATATGATGAGGTTTTTTGTGGTAAATCAATATTCAGAAGGCCCAATGAGTGTGGTTTTTTCTTGAAAGAAAGCATCACTTGTAGAGTGAGGACTAGAGCCAAGTCTCTTGACTCCTGGCAAAGCATGTAATCTGCAATGAGATCTTGTTCTGGAGTTGGAGCTCCAGGATGCTACTGTGCATTTATGTAAGAGGACTGCTCTCAGTAAGAGATTAAGGGGTCTGCTTTGTAAAAATTAAACTGTACATGTAAAATCCTTATAACAGAGTGGCCAATGGACAATATTATGACTTTAAAATTATGAAGATGACAAAAATGGAGAAGTGCTTCTCTTGTGTTTTATCGGGCCTTTCTGCAGTATTTAACTGGAATCAAATTTCTTCTGGTTCCAAAAGTCATAAAACCAACCATGAAATTAGGGATGTGTCAACTGGAAATAAGAAAGCATTTGACTTTGACACTAAAATTAATTAAACAGTTATTACATTGATCTCTACAGCATCTGTTCCACTTGTATGCAGAAATGCTAGTGTGCACTACGGGGCCATTTCATACTGGTGGAATTGGATGCTGTGATCAGCCATATGCTGATAAAATTATTCTTTTATCAGCATGTCTGCCTGGAATTCCTTCAGAAGCTGGAAACATTCAAAGCAACAATGCTCAGTGCTAAGTACTTAATATTGCTGATGTGAAAGGAACATTTGGCTTAGTTCTATACTTCACATACACTTCATACCTCACATATAGGTTGGCAAGCCTGTTCCTGTGCAAGCCTCTAAAAATGACCTTCAAGAGCACTTCAGTTTTGAGACCGAACTTTGTTTACTGAATGAGGTATCACTCGTTTGCAAAGCTTCATCCAGATCTTTTAGTTGAATACTGTAGTGCTGCTGCCAGTTTGTGGGGATTTGGTCAGACCCCAGAGAAGTTGGGGTAGAAGAGAGCTGACAAAAACCCTGCTAAATGAGCATGTCAGGTGGAAGATATAGGTAAACAGGTTTGTTTATTTGGTGGGTTCTTCGTGGTGTGTCTGTATTATGCTTATAGATAGATCAGTCACGGGCAACAAATTCCATCAGAATATGAGAAGTTTGTGTGGCAAATGACAGAGCTGCATTTGCACTTTGCCTTCCTCTATGCATCCAAAATTTTCAATAGGTTCCTATTTCACTGTGTACAAAAAAAAATGTGAGATCGTCACTTGCTGGGAGGGAAACTGAAAGAAATAAAATGAACCAGCCATTGCAGTGGTTTGTAGAGTGATGATAGAGAAACTCAGTCCAGAGGTTATCTGTATTTCTCTTAGTATCATTCTCCCAGCATTGCATGTGGAGTGCCGTAGGAATTTAAAGNGACATGAGCAAAATCCATCTATGACTAAAGACACCCTGATGATGAGTAGAGCCTCATCTGATTGTCTGTATACTGTCCATATCTGGAATTAGTCCCTAAATATGCACCTGAAGCACAGCTGTTATGGGCATTTTTTAGGAAAAGCAGTCATTTAGAAATGGGTATTGTGTTGGAGAATTTTATTTTCATAGTTTCTGTTTACAGTTGAAAGCAATTCTCTCCAAGCCTCGAAAAGTATGTAATTATTTGTTTTTACAATTAAAGCCATAAAAGCAGCTAGCTATTGTTGCATGCTTCTTGAAAGCATGCTATCACTTTTGATGGCTATGATATTATTAATCAGTTAATTATTAACACTAGATTAAAATAAAAATGCCCACATAAACACAAATGCCTTCTCTTTAAAGAATTCATCTGAATGCTTCTGAGTTTGCATGTATATTCTTGAGTGCTTGTTACGGCTCTGCTGTATCTCTATGCACAATCACCATGCTCTCGAGAATGCAACATGCATGGGCACAACCTCCAGCTCAAAGCATGCATCCCCTGAAAGGTTAGTGCTTTGTAACAGCTCCATTAGATGTCACCATAAGGTATTTGTCTGTCAGCTGTGGCCAGCTAAGTAATTAGCTGACACAGCCGCTCACTGTATGGGTCACTGGCAAAGCAGACAGGTTAAAAAAATTTAAGACATTTGTTCCAACTCCTTGGGAATGCCTTGCCTGCTTCATTCAGCTATCAACTCAGTTGTCTTGTGCAGGCAAAATAACACACGTTGGCACTCAAAACAAGTTGTTTGGAAAATGCTAGTCAGCCCATGGTGGGCATAAATACTGATTTTTATGTCTGCAGGGGAATTTTTTGACCTTGCTAGTGCCGTATTTGCTGTTTCTGCTAGGGAGAAAAAGGAAAGGCAGTCCTCTTTTTTATGTCAACAATTGCATGTGTCTACACTTGCACCGGTGCTATCTTAGAACTCTATTAAATTCCTTAACTCTGGCCTCTCAGTTGTAGGAAAACTCAGATCAGCCCATGAAGTTAGTTTTAACAGACAGACATAGCTTTTCTGTCTCCAGAAGTGCAGCTGTCTGAATCCACATGGAAATGGGAAATTTGTTTTCATCAAGCTGCATTTCAGACTTGTCCCTCTCATCTCTTTTTTTTTTTTTACTCAAGAAGGACTGGTGTGAAACACAGCCAAGGGATAGTTTGGTGGTTTAAGAAGATAATAGTTTAGCACTGTTAAAAATAAAAGTGTAAATGAGTGTTATGATTGTGAGCTAATAACCCATAAAATTCAATGACCAAAGACAGTAATAAGCAAGTACTGAACATTTATGGTGGAGCTGACTGGTAGCTTAAGAAATGGGCAACGCATTCTTGTTGCCAGGAAACAGCTGATCTGTTTTTCTTAAAGCTGCATGGTGCTAAGCTAGGAGGGGTTAAAAGTTGCTTTCCACTTAACACAATTTTTGGAGGAATTTCCCTAATGATATGCTACCTCATAATTTCTTAAGGATCTGGTTTCTTGAATTCTCCTCTATGCTCATGCACAACTGTCTCTTGGAGTGGTAATGGCTGGTGAAGAAATCTAAGGGATGTGTACAGGGAGATCCTGCTGGCCAAAACATTTGTGGAGATGGAGGAAACTAAGGAGCAGTTTTCATGTGATTTAAGAGAAGTGTGATTGAAAGTTGGGGGATACATCTAGAATCATGTTCTGTCTTTAGTTTCCATGTTGTTCATGTCTTAGCTAAATCCTCATACCATAAAAATAAAAGTAGACAGAAATATACTCTTCTAGACTTTGATTATGTGTCAGAGGAGCAGTAGGATCTGAAGATCTTGTCAAGAGGCAAAACAGAAGTATTCTTTTGTACAAGTCAGTGCACAAAATACAATATCAGGTTGACCACAAATACAAGTGTTGAGAGATACAAGCTATGGAACACGTGGTACCATGCGTGTAAAGGATTTTATGTAACTTACATAGGGCTTAAGGCACCCCCAAAAAGGCCCAGATTCTCCTAATATTAAGGGTCTAAAGTCAATCTGAGAGCGTAAAGCTATTCAGGCTTTGAAAGCAAGAGGTTCTGTTGTCTGAAAAAGACATGCAACATCCTACTGAGAGGCATGGTGGAGGGAAATAAATCTACCACTCCCCCATCCAGCTCTCAATTTAACACTTCTTTCACAAATCTTAGTGAAATTCAGTAGCCGTATTTCAATGTACCTTTCTTTTCTTCCTTCCTGGAAAAAAAAAAAAAAGTGGGAAAACAAAGAAGCCCATGAATACTTTCTCCCATTTTTAATACATGAAAAGGGGAAATTTGATTGGAGAACACAGTGCTACTTATTTCCATATGTCAGTGAGGATGGTTGGAAGCAAAGATGGCCTTATTCTGATGAAGCTCCGTGATACTCCACTGCAGTATTTTAGCAGCCGTGTCCTCAAGACTGCTAAAACTCCTTGGAGTAACAGAAGACTATGGATGCCAGCAAATCTGCAATAACAAGCCATGGCTCTGCATTCAGGCTAATTACAGCTGAAGTCAAAGGGAGCTGGATTATTTCCTGCCAGAAAGCGCTTGAGCTGCAGCAGAATGAATTCTGCATGCAGAACCATTTGTGTTTTACTGTTTTCCATCCTGAATGCTGAAATTGAGGCAGAGTAGAAATTAAGTGATGTGCCAGAGACTGAACAGAGAGGCACAGACTACAAGGGAAAAAGGTGGGGTCGGTGACTCCCAAGATGTATTCATCAACTAGCAGATTGCTCTGTCCTACCAGCATGCATTGCAAGGAAAATTAACTACCTAAATGAGATGATTTTGAAAGGACTTTTTTAGCATCTCCCTCAGCTGGTTTTTTTGGTAGAGGAAAACATGGGTTATTAGCCAAAACCATGTATTCCCCTAATGACCAAATGTTATTCAAGCACCATGACTAACGAGAGCAGGATTTGGCCCTGTATGTTTGTCCTGTGCTGCTCTCAGAAGATCAGGGGTTACTCCCCACTGTTCAGAAAGCAGGAGTGGTACATTCACATGAGAAGCTCTAAAACTCATTGAATTAATTGTTAATTAGGAAGGGGCAGAGAAGAGAGCCCTGTGTCTCTCTTGCTGAATTCCTGCCAGAAATGTCCAGCCTCAAGTATATTTAATTTTTTTACTGCCAAGTTAAATCCTTACATGAAAAAAAAAAATCTTACAATGGAAATGCTGACAGGTCCTTAACTGTAGTAGCAGTAGCAGTCTCTGCCATAATAAAGATACTGCATGTTATCAATAATCCTCTTTTTGCCTGAATCCCTGTCTTTCTAGAGAGAAAGGGCTTACTGACTGGGCAAATCTATTTATAAATTTTGTCTTGGCACAAGAGGAACATATCGACAATGCAGTGAAGATGTGGGGAGGCAGCTGGCCTGACGGCACGCAAGCAGCAAGCTGAGTGTCAAAGCAGGGCACTTAAATTTTTCTCTCATTCCTCTAAAAGAGGGAGTGGGGAGAATTAAGAAGGAGGAAAAAAAAAAAAGCTTTCCTTTGAACAAGGCAGGGTCAGAGGAGTTACAAAAGATTGAGTAAACTGTCACACTTGACTCACTGAAGAGGTTTGAAGGGCTTTCACATACTACTCACCATTGGATGGAGTCATCTGAACTGGGAACCAGGGTATGCACATATCTATACTATACAGAGGCACATGGACCACGACAGCCCTAGATGATAAGGATAGCTTTTCCTGGGGTTTGATGATACTTTGCTTTGAACAAAATGATGGAAGGGTAAAGCTGGAAGGAAAAGAAATAAGACCTCAAGGAGGACACTCACTTTTTTCCTCCCTCTGTACCATTTTTAAAGGATGATTTCTTTGGATGCACTGAGGTGGATTTCACATCTGTTCACTTCTAAGCAAAGTATTATAGACGTGATGTTGGATTTATTTCATCAATAGCATAAACTGGCAAAAAAATTGAAGTTGTGTCATTTATCATCCTTTCACATTAGTAAAGTTTCAGTAGAAATTGGACTTTTTCCTTTCAAGTGGTAAGAAATAGAGATTACAATGCTCCTTAACGTTCCTGTATGTTGTAGCTGAACAGTCCCAAATAATTTTCATGTTACCCCAGGTCCTTGGCCCATTTCTAACTGGTATGATAGAGAGTAAAGCAACCTAGATAATTTTATTAAGTGAATGTGCGTGTTCCTGTGAGCACCAAGGCTTGCTTTCTCCTTTCTGCAGTTACTTTTTACAATTCATTGTATGCACACCATTGATACTGTATATGTACAATCACTGGGCTTCTTTGTAATACAAGTTACCATATTAACTCTGCTGCCTGCAGACTCTCATTATAACTCTTCACAACCCTTCTGTACGTAGTCTCCTTCTGGAGATACTGAGCAGTTGAAGAGAATCATTTCACTCTTGATGGAGCTGACAAAATTCTCTGGCAACAGAGTGTGTGTAGAACAAAGAAGGTGCACTTGAAACAGTGTGCAGTCTGAGTAGTGCAGCTCTGGTAATGGTAAAATGGGTGCTCGGATGGAGGTGAGGATGTGTGCTCTTAGCTTTGCTTCTTATTTTCTGGCAGCTGTGTTGCTTTGCAAATCCTGCAAGTGCTTCACAACAAAGTACTTTATGTATTAGTATACCTTGGACAGGATTTTTTTTTTTAAAGAGCTCGCTGTTGTCCTAGGAATGTTTGATTTCAGGCCAGGGACGAATGGTTTTGAAAATCCCAGTTTGAATGCATGTGGCTGTCCTCTATTACATGGATGTCAACTTTTCCTCCTCTTATACCCAAAGGCTAAAGTTTACTCAAAGCAGAACAGCAAGGATCACATTGCTCTCATCAAAATAGCTTACAATAAGTGCGACCAATAAGTAGGTCACTTATCTGAATGGGACACTGTATAAGTAGCGTGTTTGCCATGAGAGACTTAGGAGCGAGTCCCCTATGGTGTATATATAATAGTCTGTCAGTCTGATTCAATTCCCACAGATGTTTAAACTAAACCTTGGTTTAAATGGAAACGGATCAAGGAGTATGCATCATGTATGAACTATGGATGTGTCTTTTTCCACAAGGGCTTACTGAGGTAGCTGGAGATGTCACAAAAGGCCAAAATTGATTGTATAAGTTCACTTTCAATCTTCACGAGCCATTTGAATGATCCAGACATATTCCTCCAGAAAATGCAAGGTATGCAGGGGTGGAGAATAACACATGTGGCAGTGTTAGCTCAGGACAACACTGAACTGTTCAAATCTTGCTACTGACCTGACTCTGACCCTTTTAGTGACTAAAGAGACACAAGTGTTTCCTTTACATTCCTGTCTTCATTCTCAGCTGGCTTTGGCTTTGCTGCTCAAAGTTATAGGGAAGATGATAAAGAAAAAATTCCCAACTAAAGCAAAGAAATACTGAAAATCTTGTTGGAGAGGCTGTAATTTGAGCAATTGTCTGTTGACTGCTTTTGCTAATCAAGCAGATTATATCCAACAGCCCTTGCTTGGGGAAAGAAATCATGATGGGGCCCAGAAGCTGTTAAGCTTCCCTTCCAGAGCTGTGCGTTTCAGCAGCATGAGAGAAAATCTCCCTCCCCCTGCAGTGGATTTCCATCTAGGGAAGGGCATGACCCAACATGTTTAAAATTAAACTTTGACATGGCTTATGTGAAAGATAACCTTTGACTACAAGGACCCAGGAAAGCTCTCACTGCAGGAGCCATGCAGCTGAAATCCCAGTGCCGAGTTTGCTTCCCTCTGAGTTTTGAAGACTGTGACTATAATTAGGAAGTGCTTTTGATGGATTCCACAAACACCTCTTCTCCCAGAGGACAGAAGTCAGGCTTGTGGCTAGTGGGAGATCAACTGTGAAAGCCAAGACTCCAACTGTATTGCACTGGAAAACCATAAAGAAAGGCACAGCATCATCATTAATTTTAAACTATTTACAGTGCTGATAATATGACACAGAGAAAGGACTGGCACTGAGAAAGGACTGTTCTGCAGGGACAAGTTAGTACTTCTACAGGTCTTATTACATGAATTGCCTTGCTCTGGAGAGCTATTATTCAGCAGTAAAGTACAACAATTTCAAGTGATTAAAAAAAAAAACCACCAGAAAAAACCAGCAAAAACAGCCCTCTTTGCTTTTTGTATAATTGCATATGTTCAAAGTCTGGTTGGTCAATCAAGTGAAGAAGGACTGAGCACTGAACAGAACTGAACAAGACCAGACTGCCCAGCTGTACACTCTCTGTAATTATCCATTTATTTCAAGGGACAGGAGATGTATATGGATTTATTCCTCTTATAATCAGGCATACTGGGTACCTGGAGTTAACTGATTTCAACCAACATAAAAAGGAAGAAAATTTGTGCCTTATTAGATGCTCTGTACATATCTCCCTGACTGGAGTCTCACTCCTCACCTTATTGTAGATCTCCCTTCTAGTAGCAAAGGCTGTATACAGGTCTACCTTTTGCTCTTGGTCTTTGCACAAGATTGTGGTGGTGAAAAATGTGCTTAAACCAACCCTTGTGATTAAGGTATAAAATAAATAGTGATTTTCTTTTGACTGGGTAAGATACTTCAAGGATCATCCTTTAAATCTGTGTATGGGAGGCCTGGCTGCCATCATCACAAATACTGTGTATGTAGATGGCAGATTTCCACATTAAAATGAACATTAGCAATTTCAGACACAAGAAGCTCTTCTTCTGAAAACAGTTAAAAAGCACTGACAGCAATAAAATATTAATTATTGGCAGTTTTAAGAAGGTAAAAGCATTTCCCAAGGGGCATCTTGTGGTGCTACAGTTTTGCCTTATGCACAGTTTCCTACCTCCCACTTCCTTCCTCATTAGGTTGGCATTGGGATAAAAGAGCAGAATGGGTCAGGAGGTCCTGTTCCAAGTAATTAGAGAGTTGCTGCTTTTATCTAAGTGTACCTTGTTAAAGTATATCAGTGTCAGCCAGGTTAATTGGAACTTTAATACATAATTGATGCTAATTTATGGCCCTTTTTGTTCCAGGATGCTCATGCAGACCCAAAAGTCAGGATACAGTTTTCTTGTTATTAATTATATACTGAAAACCAATATCCCATTGGGAGGAGATGCGCAACTTCTTATAGTTGCATAGCTTTTCTGTCCCTAAACCCCTTGGTTCACTAGTGTTTCATGTTTGGTTGGAGTTTGCTTTGTTGGGTTTTTTTTAAAAAGCTTCTACTTCACCTTAGCATAAAATAAATTAAATGTTTATTCCAGCTTTCACAAGTCAACTCTTGTAGATTATATTCCTCAGTGGTGCTTCTATGAGAAGGGTAGGACTCCAGTGCTGCAGTTGACACTGCTGTTCCAACAAAATGCTTTTCTTCCCCAAATTGACAAAATACCTATGAAGAGAGAAGTAGATGATATCACTGCCTTTTATCAAATGTAAAGGGTGAAGTCAGGGATGCGCATTGGATTTCCAGGTAGATAATGCTGAGAAGGAAATGCCTAGAAAAGGCGAATGAGGGCTGAGTACTGTGCACCTTTGAGGTACATTGTTTTCACTGCTTGAGGTTTGGATTGCCCTAGAGGGGTAGCAGCTTTACCAGAACAGGAGTATTTACTGTAGTTGGAGAGCTATCTTCTCATGGTGACATTTCATCTGAGGTATCTGGGAGCCTGAAACTTCTTCCTTCATCCCACGGCAACCAGGAAGGGCAGCAGAGGAGGTGTGGGATCTGTCTGCAATTCCCATATAAGATAGATAGGGAACTGCTTAAGAAAAACATGAGAGGTATAGGATGACCTGTTTGTTCATTTTCCCTAGTGTATGCATATCTCAGAGTCACTGTCTGAGGGCTTTCAGTGCTTGTGCAGGCAAAATGTGAGGGATATTTTTCATTCTTGTCAGTTTAGCTGAGATTTTAGTCAGGTTTGGGGTTTTTTTTTTTCTTCTAACACCTAAGTATAGCAGGGTTTGCAGAGATAATATTGTGTTATCAGATGCCTTTGCTTACACATATCCCAAGATAATGCCATTTCTGGGCTTAATGATGGTCCTGTAAGTATGCTAGAAGTTCACCTGCTCCTGTATGTTGCCAGATACTTGAACTGGTTAGATCTGATGTACAACCGGTTCCTCCTTTAATTTGCTCCTCAGTTCATTTTGTTCTCCGGAAGCCAGATGTGACATAACATGATAACATGTAGTAGGTTATGCTGGAACACGACACAACATGTGTCAAGTTTCTTTTGAGATCTTCTGAGATCAGGTATCAGTCAAAAGGAGGTCATTTTAATTATCAATGATTAATTAATTAGATGATTGTTAGACAGATGAATCCGGAGATTATATAGCACTCTTCAACAGTCTGTAATATAGAATAAAAATTAAGACTTTTAAGTTGAATGAATGGAAAGAGTGGTGCTCAAAATTTCAGCTACTCATATGACATTTGTGTAGTATTTCAGAGAGCTGAAAGCAATAAGGTGAAGTAACATCTATCAATACAACCTCGTGAACAGGGTCAAATAATTAGGGATTACTCTGCATTTTAGAAATTACTTCTTGATTTAAATATTTTCTTATGCCTTTTTGGTTTTTGTTTCAGATGTCCAAACTGAACTATTTTTACTCATGCTGTTATTTAGGGATTTAAGTGCTGTGCAAACCTGGACTGTGCCAGCAGCGCTTGCCCAGTTATTCCGCATGGATCCTGCTGATGCTGCTGGATGGTTTGGCTGGGGACATAAGGGACAGAGCAATCCTGATCAAATCGAAGGTGGCACTGATCACAGAAGACAGGCACAGACTTTGTGGTTTGGATGTTTTGGCAGCAGAAAAATCCTTTTGGTCAGATCTGCTGTTTTTAATGATGCCTTGTGTGTTTTGTAGCTTTGTATATGAGGGGGCTCTCAGAGCACTAGTACTTCTTGCTGGCCCTGAACAGGTCAGTGGCCCCGTTTCAGCCCAATAGTGTGTACATATCTCGATCACTTGTGTCCAATATTGTACACAATTTAAAGCATAGCCAAACTTTGATAGTGTGACCAGAGTCAAAGGACCAATGTCTTTGATAAGGCAGCCTTTTGGAGACTAGTTTATCCACGGGGATGTTAACACTTTGCTTTCTTCAGCATTTCAGCTGATTTAGTACTTGCTTTTGCAGCATGTGAAATACTAACATCAGATGAAGGTCCACCACTGCCCTAGGTGTAGTGCAGGTCACAATGAGAGGGAGTGTGGGGAAAACCTGGGGGACAGTCCATGGCTCCCATCAGGTACCAGCTGCTGGAAAGCAGTGAGGAACTTGGGCCTTTCAGTAACAAAACTGCATTTTTGAGTTCCTGATCAAAATAAATTGTGTTTGCAACAGTGGAAAAGAGGAAAATATGATTTGGCAAGTCCATTAGGCTTGTGGTTGCCTGGATGGCTCCAGGCATCATATCAGTCTCCATGTGACTACAACCAGTTACTTGAACCAGCTTCCTTGCACTCAATAGTTTTTGGGTGCCAAGCTATACAAGGTAAATTTCTTCACAAATCTTTAGGAGCTCTAGGTAAGATAGCATCTTGAGCATATAGATAACTGATCCGACATTGCACCACACCTTGCTATATAGTGTTTCAAATGTGGCACAGACTGTGTTCTCTTGGCAAATTAAAGGTGCAGTTCAGTATTTGGGGTTTTTTTTATTTAAGGATTAATAAATATCTAGAAGCATACTTTTCAAGGAGGGTGAGACTGAGACAAATACTGCTAAAAACTGAAGCAATCTTGAGGCTATATGATGACATGAAAATCTCCTTTGGCTTTTCCTCTCCTTATTCTTTCCTGTCCAAGGATTTCATGAGAGGGGGCTGAGTGGAATCAATTAACCTCACGGTAACTCCAGCAAGACTTAATATTCTCAAAGGTTTCAGCTTGTGCCAGCACTCACTGTCCTGAGGTATTGAAGGCTGGGGAGTTGGAAGTGAACCTTGGTCTCCAGCAAAGGAACTAGAGAAATCTGCCAAGTGATTTGAATAGAAATTGATGTGGCAGTAATTTTTTTCTTTTTTTTTTTTTTTTTTGGAAGTTGCTCCTGTTTTCAGGACCATGATCACCTCAGAAAGGATGTTGGGGAATAATGCTTCACACAGCTGATTGTTACTGCTTTGGTGGCACAAAACAAACAGAATGGGGAAGGCAGTGAGTGCATTAGGGCAGGGGAAATAAAGAAGCATTTCTAACCTCTCTCAGCAATAGGCAGCAGGACACATAATGAGCTCTGTTGCACTAACGTGAACTGAGGAAGTTTTTTTCTTTTCCCACCTCCCTCCTGATGTTGCATCTACCTGTGCCCTGTGGAGAGCAGTCAGACAGGGTTAGTGGGAGATAACCCTTTCTTATTAAGTGCAAGGTCTATTTTTAAGGAGAGGGTTGTGTTGGATTTGATTGGAGGATTTTAATCTCCCCAAAGCGTGGGAGAGAAACATTCAGGCCATCAACTTGGATGGAGTTGTTTGGGTTTTTTTCAAAGCTCGGTCAGAAACTGCCCCTTATCTCCACTGTAGCTGCAGCAAGGCTCCTTAGGTGAGGAGCCAGTACTGGAGTAAATAGCCCTCAAGAAATAAAAACCCCTCTTTTCCTGTAAATGTCTGCAGTAATTAAAAACAAGTGAATTATGAATTGTCTGACATACCCACAGCTTTGTGTCTATACAGGCACAGACTTGGCATGACAGATGCACTAGTGGTGGGAATTTCCTTTCCCTTAGATATTTCTCAGCTCTTGCTGAGACTGCCCGCTTGTCCCTACTCCTTTCTGCACCATCTGTACTGTTTTGCATTATAAGAATAATAATAACAAAACTATCACTGACTCATGGGTCTCTTTAAGATAAAACACATGCAATAAGTACTTTGAGGCTGCCTGTTTCTAACTAGAACAGCTCTCCCCTTCCATCCCCATCCTCCAAGAAGCTCAGAGATTTTTTTATTTTTTTTTTAAGGAAGAGAATGTAGAAAACAGAGGGGGTCACTTATGAATAAACAGTTGACTCCAGCAGTGACTGAACAAAACTGGCTAATCAGACCTCCCTCAGGAGGGCTGGCAAAATTGGGAAGGGCACCATGGCTCATACTAGGAGAGTATCTCCTTCTATAGTTTGTCACTTGCTAGAAACACTTAAACAAAATGAGAAATACTCTCCTGCCTGGGAAGCAGCCCTTCCCAACCATCACTCCACCTATAGAGGTCGTTTCTAGCTGTTAAACGTGTTTTGACTTTTTTACTTCAGAAATATTTAAATTATGAGGCTCTGCTTGCCACACATAGCATAGAGGATGCTGCTCTCTAGGGGTTTTAGCTGCTTTGTTTTTAAACCATGCTGCCTTCGCAAATCAATCAAGTCTTTTTTTGTGTGTTGTTTTCCTCATCATGAGAGTACAGTGGATATTTCTGCTTGAACTGTTCTGCTTACCTGTTGCAATTTATCTGCATTAACGGGCACTGATTGCATTGATGCTGTTACAGGCATCCAAAACTGCTTTGTGCTTTAGTGTGAAAGCGTAATGCGCAACTCAGATGTGTAACTGTAAAATATCCTGGTGTTATACATCACACGTTCAAAGCTGTTCAGATTAAAGCAGTAGAGAGATACTTTATTTCAAACTCCCATTTCTGTTACAAGCATTGCTGTATGTGCAGTATAGGAGTGTTTCATAAATCTGAACCTTCAAAATTCGATGAATGGGATTGAGGTTTTATTGAGCCAATGTTGATGAGCTTAGGCTATAATAATTTTCTAACACCTATGACTGTGTTCAGCTCCAAACAAAATGTGTGTTGAAGATGTTCCCAGGAAATACCCAGTGAAACACTGCACACTTCACGCTTCCTTCAGGTGTGCCAAGTTCCCTGAAGAGTTTCTAGCTGCTGGTTTGTAAATACAAAGTTAAGGAGCATATTTACATTTTACAAATGTCCCTGCAAATGCACTGTTAATTCTACTTACCTAGTCACTGCAAGGCGAAAGAAAACCGTTTTAGTGACACTTGTTTAAACGGGAGGCACTGTCAAGCTCTGAGCTTGGAGCTCCCTTTAGCGGATCGAAGTGTGTAGTGCACTGCATCTTGCAGTTTGTCTCCTGGTGACCTCAAATCACAGCAGCCCAGAGAATGTGAGATGCCGTTATCCAACTCGTTTCCCTATAGGTGTAGAACTTTTTACATAAATCCCGTTTTTCAGCAGTGTGGACACAAATCTTAAAATGAAGTCTCTGTTAAAGATGGGGACAGATGCCAGTTCTCCCAGCTTCCTCCTGGTAACCAAAGGACCAACATTTCCTTCATTTGCAATAGTCTGCTAAGTGAAAAACTGGACTTCTCTGTTGGTAGCAAGTCTGGACTTGAAATCCCCCAGCTGAGCTGGCTCCCCTAATTGATTTGGAAAGAAAGTGCTTCTTCAGTGCTGAGCTCATAGAGCTGGGACTGCTGGGACTTGAAACAGCTCTTTCCTTCCTTGGTCAAGTAGGTTACAAAAACAAATGTGCTCTGTTACTGTGTGCCTCCACCCCAGGATAATGGAAGACTTAAAAACCCAAGTATTTATCTGCAGGGAGTAAAAGAGGCCACCTAAGGAGGTGACAGGTGGAAGGGAAGGAATTGCCTCCTCTCTCCACTGGGTGTGAATTACCTTGTCACTACAAGGACACGCTGTAGGCCTCTTACATCTCAAGTGCTGAGCATGTGACTTGCTTGTTTCACCTTCCCTTTCCCCACTTACTGCAGTGGCTGCATGTCGGGCATTTGGAGCACCATATCATATAATCCCTCTACCCCTTCTTGACCCTATGGGCAGAGTATGCTGGTGTCTCTGGAAAAGTAGGAGAGGATGCAGGACAGTAATGTCAATGATAAGTCCTTGGAAATAGATGGGCTCTCTCTGGCATGTGACCTCTGTTTACCAGAGCCAGAGCTCTGGGAGTGGATGCTGCTCAAGCCTCTCCTGTACACCATGACTACCTGTAGTGAGGCGGGGCAGACAAGTTTGTACTCCACCCTGTTCCCAGTAACTTGTGTATGTCATCATCAAGTCTGTGAATTGCTGATGTAGGGTCCTTTTGTTCATACATCTGAATATTGAGGGAAAATTCTTACAAGCCTGATCCCTTGTAACCTGCCCTGTGTACTGAGGGCACTTAGAAGCTCCTAAGGAGTTGCCTTCTGCTGCAAAGCCTTGACTTAAAAACCATGATACAATTCTGGAGTTAAAAGTGCTTGTTAGGGACTATGTGAATGACCAGAGCAACTGTTAATGGAAATATTTACAATCAAAACCTGATCGAGTTATGCTTCTGCAGATATAAAGCTTGAATTTCAAAATTTTGTATTAATTTTTTTCAGTTTTTGACAAAGAGAGAGTCCTTCTAAGATTTCTTTTCCTCCATAGATCCCATGCAAATTTTAGATTTGCATCCACTGTTCATGTGAACTGTTTTATTTTTAATAGGTTTTGCTATGTAAGTGAAGTCATCCTTTACATAAGAGCTAGTATTTGGCCTGAGCCACTGGGTGATGCATGTTATCTACATGTCTTTCTTGCATTTGTTCCTTTAGCAATTAGTTTATTCTTATTTTTACATACCCCTTTCAATCCCTTGAGTCTAGCCTGGCAAAAGTGTTTGCCTTGCACTTCAGTTTCCCATTAAGCACTAAAATTTACACTACAGTATATGGCATCATGTATTTTTAAGGAAGTAATCTGTACCACTAATAAATATTCACTGATAAGTGTTCCTTCCCTGAAAGTATGTCTTGATAGGGAGAATGTCAGTCTAGTCTCCAGATCCATCCAGTACAAACAAAAACCAGAGGTCTGAGATGCTGGCAGGCTATACTGAGTTTGGACTGAGGGCCTGTATGCAAAATATTTGATATTAGTATTGATGTCTTCTGCTGTCTGGTCCTCAAAGGTTTTCTTTGCCATCCTTCACTGTTATGTGATGGAAAAGTACTGATAACATGCAAGCATGCTAGAGTAAACGTGAACCTGAAACCTGCTATATTATCCAATTAGTTGTGTTAGAACAAGATTTCATTGGGAGCAGAAGCTAGTGTCTGGCTTTGGAGGAGAATCTAAGTTTCCTAAGTCCCAGAAGTAGTCAGACCTCGTGTTGGAGTTTTCAGCTTCCAGTGCACTTTGGGGAAAACAAGTTGCATGTGGTAGCACATTCAACAAATGTGCAGAAAGTCAGTAGCAAGTCTAATTGGTGACTTTGAAGGATGGGAGAGTCAGCAGAAGAGAACAGAGGATAAGATCTTGACAATGCTGCAAGTTTCCAGAAACTTGTTTAATTCCATGGTTTTGAACATATGGTCTATAAACTCCTCACAAGCATTTAAATTACATTTCATAGTGACACTGAGGGACACGTTATTCATGCAGTATGGTGGGAGGTGTGTTCACAAATCCGTTTATCAGATAATGGGATTAACACATATACCTCCTGAGCACTGCTCTTAAAAACTTACTTTTAAATCTGCATATTCAGAGACTACAGCACCACATTACAGCACAACAAAAGAAAGTGCTGGACAAGCATTCTGAAGGCCTTCTTTCCTGGTTCTGATAATACAGCAGTAGCCCAAAAAGAGGGACAAGCTCTTGTGTTACTGAGTGAGTTAGAGGATGTGAGCTCCTGAGCAACTGATAAAATGAAACAACAGCAGGGGAGACTGCAGCTGCATTTGAAGCAGAAAAGAGAATCACCTAAACACTGAAGGACACTGTCCTTGCTATCCAAGCACTTACTTTGCTTCCAATTTTGGCAGGAGATAAGATGGGCCCAGACAAAGAAGGAGAAAGATGCAGATGATTTAAAGATAGGATCTAATCTAAACTTCGCAGTGAACTTCTGCTATGTCCTGTATATGTCTGGCCATGCCATAGTACGTTTGCATGCACTGGTATTTTATGATCTTTCTGTGGTTTCATTTCTTATCCCACCCAAATTCTATGGGTTTTTTTCTACTTCCTCTTATATTCTTTATAGTAAGTTGCTTTTTTAATATGTGAATTATGGTTTGAAGTTATTTTTTGAAAATTCTCATCACTAGAAGCACCTCTTTGAGTTCAGAATATGATTAACTCTGTGTTTTTACTGTAACAACCATTTTACTTTTATTTTACAATAAAAGTACAAGAAAATGCCTCAGAGACAGGTTCTCTATGAGAATTAGGAGAACAATGTTCCATTTGTATAGGGATATGTACCTTACTTAGCATAGACTTCTGTTTTGCATGTAGCCATCCACAAAATTTATTGAAAAAAAGTACTTCCATAAGCAAATACAGTTTAATCCTTTCTTTTTGTCGTCTTTCTCTCCCTTTCATTATAATTTTATCACTTTTTTTGCTCTTTAAAAAAATTCCTTGGAGGGGAAAGAGTGTGGTTTTTTGAGGAAGAATTGCATGTTTCTCTTCATCTTTGTTCACAAAGACACAAAGTTCCTCAAGCTGACACTGATGAATCTCTAAGTGTTGTAAACACAACTTGTGGCTTTCTAGCACCATCCTTTATAGTTCTCGCTTTGCTTGTTTCATTCTTGCAAAGAGGAGATGAAGGAGCAATTTCAGTATGCAAAGTATATCCCAGCATTTGTAGAATGAGCTGCTTTCTGAGAGATGCTGGTCTCTGCATCCCTAACACTCTGGCTTTGGGAGGAAAGCCCTGTAAAAAGTTCTTTTGTCCCATACAACGTTCTGCTGCTTCTTACTCACCTGCTGCAGCTCCTACCCCAGCCCGAGAGTGCTGATAAGCATGGATGGGCTCTTACGCTAACTTTCCTGCTGAAGCCAGCACATCCAGCATACTCTAAGTTTAGTATTCTCACAGTGTATGTGTAAATGTCCACCTACTGAAGAACATGCACAAATTTAAAGATTAACAGTAACACAGCAAAGTATATTGTGAGATAGGATATGGAGTTTTATGGAGGAAAAGGATTAGCAGATATTGTAAAAAGCCTCTGCAGTGAAGGAGGTGCTGAGATTTTAATAACCTAAGGTATTAAGTTTTTATCTCCATTTTTATAAAGCTCTACATCAAGGTTTTAGGAGTCATAGGAAGGATTTACACACATGCATCATCTAATTTAGATGAAATCTGGAAGCCAAGCAGAAACTGTGGGCACCTTTGGACAAGCTAGTCCCAAACTTAATGGTGATTCTCATCATACAAGTCCAGGGAATGGGGTTGGTCATGGCTTTATTGGGAGTCCCTGTTCTCTTTTGGCTTTTAACCTTTACATATTAAGGTAGACTGGATCTATGCAAGCCCAGCGCACACATTTCTCCTTTTGGACCAAGCAGAACGCATAGAGAAGTAGACTATTTAGTCTCCTTTCTCCCTTTTTTTTTTTTTGTTTTGTTTGCAAGGCCAAAATTGGAAAGAATAAGCCTGGTGTGAGGATGCAATTCAGAAGCAAACCTTTTTATTGCAAGCACTCATCTGAGCCGTGACACTTGCAGTATGTGACTGTGCCTCTTCAACAACTCTTCAGGGATTTCTCCCTTTGAAAAAAAAAAGTCTAGTAATGACACTAAAAAAAGGTGAAAATATTACAGTACACTGAGCTGCTGCTCTTCAGGATGGGGGTTTCCTCACTGACTTGAAAAAACTTGTGTGCAAAGTTAGAGAAATGTGTTAAAAGGCTCTAGATTCATGATCCAATGCTGAAGAGCACTGCTCTGACTTCAGGAGCAAAAGATACATAGTATCTATTTGTGAGAACTGGTTGATGGGTTTTCCTGCAGCTGATTTATGTGCTTTTGTAATATGGATCTGTCTCATGTCAGGAGATGTTGTATGGACAATCTTCAGACATAATTGGATAACCTAAATGAATATTCTTTGAGAACTTACACCATTCTTTTTCTAAAACTAGTATGCAAATCCTGGACAGCTTAAGGAAGGAAGTGATTGTAACAAGAATTTAACTTGTTTTAAGGAGGCAGACTTGAACTCATCAAGAGGAGACAATGAGGAAGGAGATAAGATAAAGAGCATCAGAGACACAAAGGAACTGTGACAGTGGGGTCATCTCAAAATCTGTATGAATACACATGTTCAACCAGTATAAAACTCCTATGACCAGTCATGACCAGTCTCTGTGGTATGCCTTTTTTTAGAAGGGCACCCAATTCAGCGCTGAATTGTAAAATAAAAATATTATTATCTTTGCTTCGAAGACTTGGTCCTTTTTCATATTTTAGCAGTGAAAGAGTATTTCTCACATATGTGAGGCTAAAATACAATATCCTAGAGATTAATCTTGTATTAATCATTGATTCATATCCAGGTACACATCAGTACCTCTGTCAAAAGGAACCAATAAGGAAACTTTGTGGGGGGAAAATCCTTGGGGTTTTATAATTAAGGTTCTTAGCTAAGTTTCTGGAGCCACTGAGATAAATAGCACATCAGTAAGTAAAGGTGGCAGTAGATGAATAAACAGGAACAGGAATACTGGCCATGGCTGTGCTGGGTTGGGTCTCCCCCTAGTACAGCATAGATGGATGCTTCTAATGCCATCTGGCAGAGCAGCCTCAGAAGTTTCCACCTAAAAGCTCTCTGTGCCAGCCGAGCAAGGTGCTAGCTGCCATCATGACTTGTCTCCGGAAAACTAAACCACTGCTTATAGACCTTTGTACTACCTTCAGAGGAGAAGGAATGCTCAATTCATGTTGTCCTTGCTGGGGTACACTCAAAGAGCCAGC
This sequence comes from Piaya cayana, assembly GCA_013389865.1. Taxonomy (NCBI): domain Eukaryota; kingdom Metazoa; phylum Chordata; class Aves; order Cuculiformes; family Coccyzidae; genus Piaya; species Piaya cayana. The sequence continues at coordinate 684,792 of WAAB01009245.1, forward strand.
AGGACCCTCGTGCTGTTCAGCACTGCATGTGCTGGGAGAACAAGGCCTGCAGAGGCTCTGTCACTGTATGGAAAAGCGTGGTTTGCCACCTAGTTCTGATTTGATAGCATAGAATCCAAAAGAAAAGAAGTTTTCCCTTCATGAAACCCCTTGTTCCTACTTGTGTGGTCAGCCTGGGGGAGGTCTGTAAAAAGCAGTGAGAGCATAGGAGAAGCTCCACATTAGATATGGTAGGAGCAATGGAGGGTAAAACATATGTGGGGGGTCTTAAATCCCAGTAGGTGGTCACATTTTGTTTGGTTTGTATTTTTTTTTCCTAGTGCAAATGCGTTTTCTGAGTTATGTTTATACCCTGACTCCCTCCTGTAAGAAACACTCCTAAAATATGAAAAAGGACAAAGTCTTTGAAGCAAAGATAATAATATTTTTATTTTACAATTCAGCGCTGAATTGGGTACCCTTCTAAAAAAAGGCATACCACAGAGGCTGGTCACAGGTTTTTTATACTGGTTGAACATGTGTATTCAGACAGATTTTGAGATGACCCCCCTTTGTGTTCCTTATGGTCTTTATCTTATCTCCTTCCTCATTGTCTCTTCTTGATGAGTTCAAGTCTGCCTCGTTAAAATAAGTTAAATTCTTGTTACAATCACTTCCTTCCTTAAGCTGTCCAGGATTTACATACTCGTTAAAAAAGATTGCAAACCATCTTCAGCAAAAACCATCAATCAGTTATCACACTCCCAAACTAAAAGAGAATATTTACTCCCAGGAAACCAAGCCCACACTGGGTTTTCTTTCTTTCTCCTTACTGCCTATCGCTCCCAAACAATGTGTCCGTGCAAATCTCATTTTACACAGATTTTTTTTGCCCGCTAGATGGTGCTTGAGCATCTCTTCCCGCCCTGCCCTGCAGCTGCAGCTCTTCTACTCTGACAATACCCCGCAAGATGAGCTCAGGGCTTTGGAGGCAGAAACATCCAGCAGTGCAGGGCTGGCTCTTGGCCTGCACTGTTGGCATCCTGCTTGCTATGCTATATCATTAATAATACATTTCTTTTTCTCTGCTGAAAGCAGCAGCAACAAATTATTGCCCAGTGGAAAGCCAGGGAACCCACGAGCTAATTCCTTGTGAGAGGATTCCTGAAGTCACACACTTGTTTGCAGAGCAGTGTCATGTCATATATATAATGAGGCAATTCGCATGTCTTTGAGGGTTTTTATTTTGGAAGTCTGCAGTGTAGCTGTGTTCCAGCATAAGCTTTGAGCTGTATGGCCTGGGAAAGGAACTTCCAAAATATGACTGGACTCTGTTCTGGTAGAATGCCATTTAGGGGCAGATTATCTGAATCCACCAACCTCTAGTGATATTGGCACTGGGAGAAGGAGCAACGCCTGCTAGCCAGGCTGTGGCTTTGAAGCTCTGTTACACTATGGTTTGTGTCAGTACTAAAATTCGCTGCAAGTCATTGTTGACTAATATGAAAACTGCTCTGTGAAGACCAGACCGATACATACTTTGCTTGAGCCCCATGAGAACAAGAAGTTCAGCTCTGTTTCCTGAAAAAAAAAAAAAACAAACACCAAAAAAAAACCCCACAAAACACAAAAAACCCCACCCCAAAACCAACTGATTTTACTGTCCAGAAAGAAAAGAAAAAAAACCCATCCCTTGCCTTACATCTTCTGAAAATAAGCCTACTGGCTACTTTTCTGAGTTTTAAAAGCCCTTATCAGCATTGGAATACACTAATTTTACCAACTATTATGCTATGCATTTGGACTTTCATGAGTGAAATCTTAAAGCCCTCTGAAAGGGAAGGGAGTTTGTGTTAGCAAGAGAGTAGGGAACTACCAGCTGCAGAAGGAATTCAGTGCTAAGGGAGGTAAATCTTAAAGTGAAGCTGCTGATTTTCCCAGTCCTGGGCCTCTCTGCATCACTGAAGGAATAATAAATCAACCTTTCTAAACAAGCTCACACAAGTAAAAAAATGTGACTGCTTCCTTCCAAAACAGTTAAAGCTGCAAACTTGCTTATTTAACTGAAAAGGTTCTCTCCTAAGCATAGTTTCCCTATACAGTTAGGGAAAATTGTGTTAACAATCTGTATTTATCTGTATCTACATTAAATCAGTGGTATAATACTAAGGGGAAGTGACACATAATTTTCAACAATTCTGACTATAGGACTGAAAACTCTTAGCGAGACTGAGCCCCCCCTAGCTGGTTCCTGCGAGTCTGTGCAGCATCTAGCTCAGCCCACCCGTCTGAGGTGTTTTGTGAAACTCAGTAATACCAGGGGGAAACAGGCGTAGCTGGAGGGTACACTGAAGCACAGTTCCTTAGGGAAACATCAGAGAGTAAATATATTCCCAGGCTATTTTGTTCTAAGCTGAAACTTTATCTGCTAGGAAATGTATAAGCTTTAAAATCCAAGATAATCCTCAAGCTGAATTTTAGTGGTCACAATCAAACTCTATAGAAAAGGTGCTTTCCCTACTCTTGAAGAGGAAAATTGGAAATTTCCTGTTGACACAGCGATCATTCTGCTGCAAGTGATGATTTCTGCCAAAACTGCATCGGGCATCCTTGAAAGGCCAGGCACTTGTGCAAGCTTGACAAGCAGCTCACCTCTGAGCCTTCCAGAGGCAGCAGGATAGCTCAACGTGGGTGTCAGTTTTCAGACTCCACTTGCGAAGTGCTTAACTGTGATTGAGCTCAAAATGATCAGCTTATTGTGCACTGTCCTCTCCAGCAAGGGTGTCCTCATGAATGGCTCCTATTACATTAGCTCCCCAAAAGTACTGATTACAGGGATAAATAAATGTATGCTGGGAACTACTGAAAGTGATGGGTGAGCTTTTCAGAGCCTGCCTCTGTCCCACGTGTCAGTCACAAAAGGCATTGCCTTTTTTCTTCTCTTGTTCTCTGGTTATTTTGAAAATGTGCTTGGCTTCCAAAGCTAGTGGTGACATTGTTTGCTTGCCAGTCAGCTGATTGGCCATTGTTATTTTAAATCGGGCAGATTTAAACTAACGGTCTTTAACTGTTCTGGAAAATACAAGTGGTCTCAAACAGATAATGGCAGTGAGAAATGCCACTCAGTGTTGCAGAAGGGCTGGCTTTAAAATGATCTGCATTTGCAGTGGAAAAATTATATACAAGCTGTTTGATTATGCTGTTATTGCTCATTCGTCAAGGGCACCTGGAGAGTCAGCTAGTGCATTGGAAAGGTGAGGGGAAAGTTATCCTGTAAATGCTCAGAAACATATCACCATTCCAGGGTCATCTCCCCAGTGCTGCCTTACATTTCCAAGACTTGTTTCTGAAAAGTACTTGGACGATATTGCACAACTCTGGTGTTTTCAAAGGCATCTCTGTGGGTTGGATGCTGGATCAACAAGAGTGAGGTTGGCCATGTGAGCTGAGCAACTGAAAGCCAAGGAGGCAAACGCAATTAGGACTGAAGTCAGAAAAACTCTAATATTTGTTCAAAGGGAGGTAAAATGTCTGTCATGTACCCAGAACACATCCTCTTCACTGAGCACAGGAGCTGCCAGACATACATCTCCAATCGGACTGTTTAAAGCCTTCACTTTTATACCTATTTGCATGCACTGAGGGGCACAGAGAAGAGTGCTTCTGTTTTCAAATAAGGCTGAAACAACAGAGTGGAAGAGTGTCCCTAGTGCTCCCAAACCCGATTTATCTTGCATCTTTCCATCTGCCTGCCTGCAGCAGATAATACACACAGGGTTCTGCACCTCTCAGCTGGAGCAGGGGAAGTCCTCCAAGCACAGCAGGGAAAGTCACACAGTTTGAGAGAATACCATCGTGAGAACTGATTGATGGGTTTTGCTACAGCTGGTTTGCATGCTTTTTGTAACTAGTATGCAAATCCTGGCCAGCTTAAGGAAGGAAGTGATTGTAACAGGAATTTAACTTATTTTAACGAGGCAGACTTGAACTCATCAAGAAGAGACAATGAGGAAGGAGATAAGATAAAGACCATAAGGAACACAAAGGGGGGTCATCTCAAAATCTGTCTGAATACACATGTTCAACCAGTATAAAACTCCTATGACCAGTCTCTGTGGTATGCCTTTTTTTAGAAGGGTACCCAATTCAGCGCTGAATTGTAAAATAAAAATATTATTATCTTTGCTTCGAAGACTTAGTCCTTTTTCATATTTTAGCAGTGAAAGAGTGTTTCTCACAATTTGTAGGTTCGTCCTGGGAGAAGTGATCCTGTCTGCGGAGCAGGACAGCGGGAGCAGAGAGGCGTGCCCCTGCTGCTTTTAGCAGTCTCTGGTCTACTGTCCTGCCCCAAGAGAGGCAGCAAACCTTGTCAGGGCAGAGGACTCTCGAAGCAAAGAAGGGGAAAGGGTAATTTAATGAATTAATGGATCTGAATTGCGCGTGGCAGCCAAGTAATCCTGTGTATGGGTCCCAGGTAAGAAAAGTTACTGTTAAGTACTATCTGGGCGGCTGGGACAGCGGGACTTAGAGTGTGTGTGTGTGTGTGAGATGCAGGGCTCCTGCGAAGCAATTGTGGAGTCCTTCTAACCACCGTTCCGTATCTCCGTGAGGAGACTGGCCAGTGAAGGGACAAAGTGAAAAGGGTTCCAGGTGAATGTGTCCTGCGGGGAAAACAGTGTAATGGGAAACAGTCTCACTAAGGGAGAGTCAAAAAGGAGAGAGGAATTTGAGGATCCCTCTTGGAGCATTCCACCCGACAGTCCTTTAGGGGTGATGCTCAGGGAATGGGGGCAAAGTAGCACCCCGGGAAATGACAAGGGCCATGGCAGATTATAAAGGTATTCTTGAACTGAATTAAATTTGGGGCTAGCCAGGAGACGTCCTGC
>WAAB01009246.1:0-18782 GCA_013389865.1 Piaya cayana
ACCATTCCCAACCATCACTGGGGTACAGTCTCTTTAAACTTCCTCTTCTGACTGATGTACCTATAGAAGCCCTTCTTGTTGGTCTTCACTTCCCATGCTAAGTTTAGCTCCAGCTGTGCCTTGGTCTTCCTGACCTCATCCCCATACAACTAGGCAGTGCCCCTATACTCTTCCCAGGTTCCCTGTCCCTGCTTGTGCTGCCTGTGCAGTTCCCTCTTGTTCTTGAGTTTGTTCAGCAGCTCTCAACTCAGCCATGCCGGCTTCTTCCCTTTCCTACCTTATTTCCTACGCATTCTTGTGCTCTGTGGAAAGCATCCTTAAAGATTTGCCAGTTCCGTTCTGCAACCTTGTCCCCGAGGACCATGTCCCAGGGGGTCCTACCAAGTAACTCTTTGAAGGGCTGGAAGTCTGCTTTCCTGAAATTTAGGGTCCCGACTATACTCCTCACCTGTCTGATATACCTCTGGACCTTGAACTCCACCAGTGCGTGATCACTGCAGCCCAGGCTGCCTGTGATCCTAATATCACTGATGAGCTCACTTGTATTAGTGACCATCAGGTCCAGTATTGCATCTACTCGGGTGGGGATCTCTATCAGCCAGACAAAGAAATTATCTTAAATGCACTCCAGGAGTCTCCTGCATTGCCTACAGCTTGCCGTGCTACTTTTTCCAGTAAATGTCAGGGTGGTTGAAGTCTCCAAGTAGGATGAGAGCCAGCAAGCATGAAGCCTCCTGTAGCTGGAGGAAGAAGGCTTCATTAGTTGGCTNCCTTCCTACTCAGTTTGTCCCCTCTGAACAGCCTGTAGCCATCAATAGCCACACTCCAGTCATGGGATTTGTCCCATCAAGTTTCTGTGATGGCAACTATGTCATAGCTTTCTAGTAGCACAGTAGCTGCCAGCTCCTCCTGCTTGTTGCCCAAGCTTTGCATGTTTGTATAGAGGCACCTCAGCTGGGCTGCTGGTCGAACGGCCTTCTCAGTGGACCCTTTACTACTTATTAGGTGTTTTGACAAAGTTTCCTCCCTGACACCTACTACCTCAGGAGCCTCCCACTTCAGCTGTGTCACGGCATTCGCAGCATGTCCCTGGACAGCAGGTGGAGGGCCTATACCAGCACCTCATCCCTCCAACCACTGTCTGTCCTCCCACAGGGGAATATTATCCTGTCTCCCCTTCACATCTAGTTTAAAGCCCCACCTACAAGCCCTGTAAGTTCCTGGGCAAAGACTCTCCTCCTGCTTTGAGAAAGCTCGCTCCCGTCTGGTACTTGTAATTCTGGTGCCATGCAGAATCATAGAATCATAGAACAACTAGGTTGGAAGAGACCCACCAGATCATTGAGTCCAACCATTCCCATCAAACACTAAACCATGTCTCTCAGCACCTTGTACACTCGTCCCTTAAACACCTCCAGGGAAGGTGACTCAACCACCTCCCCGGGCAGCCTGGTCCAGCGCCCAGTGCCCCTTTCTGTGAAAAATTTGTTCCTAATATTCAGCCTAAACCTCCCCTGGCGGAGCTTGAGGTCATTCCCTCTCGTCCTGTCCCCTGTCACTTGGGAGAAGAGCCCAGCTCCCTCCTCTCCACAACTTCCTTTCAGGTAGGTGTAGAGAGCAATGAGGTCTCCCCTCAGCCTCCTCTTCTCAAATAACCCAGTGTTGATGCAGTGACACTAGCCAGGGAGCCACGTATTAACAGACTGGACCCATCTGATCCTTACAATGTCTCCACCTGTAACTGGAAGGAGGGAGCTAAAGTTGATCTTAAAACCCAGGCAGAACATAGCAGCCACTTTGCGCTACATTAGCAGGCTTTGCCAACAGGTTAGCACAGATGCTGTAGTCAAAGCTGAGAACAGCTGTTGCTAAAGTTGAGAACAGGTCTTTACTGTCACATGCTTTCAAGAAGCGGGTGAACGTCAAAAAAACTGAACTCCTGAATTCCTTGCTAAGCCTATAAAAGATACACATATTCATGAGTTTTCCCTTTAAAACAAAAAGACAGCTGAATTTAACCTGTTTATGTTCACAGAGTAGAAACTATCATCTTTGACCTACTGAATCTTACAGATGATCTTACTCTATACACAAATGATACATTACCACTCTCTCTCTTTCCAGCATGTGGCTGCTGAAGAGAGGATGCTTCATCCCACAGATCAACTTGATCATAAATTTTCAAAACTCAAGAATTTAAATAACTTAGGGAAGAAAAGGGGGCTTGCATGTGGTTTATTTAGAGATTGGTACATCTCTTAGTGTCCCTTTAAGAAGCAGCATGTTCTCTGAACTTCAGAAACAACTTAAAATTACATGGGACATACAAAGGACTTTCTGTCACCAACACCTGCCAGTTTTAGTAGCTTTTCAGGGAATAAACTAAGCACTTACAAAACCAGAAGCTCTGACTACCATACTTCTGATTTCACATATATAGGAACAGAATTCTGTTCCAAAAGGAAATGAAATCCATACATCAAAAGGAGCATTTTGATATGCTTATCATATAAACTAACTACCAGAAATCTGACAAGTCTTCTTCGGAAGAAAAGTTATTAAAATAGAGCCTAGCAAGTACAGATATTAATTAAACTGCAAATAAGAAGTATTTACATTTATAAATTAACAATATTTGTGTTTTGAAAAAAACTATCTGTGCATGAAACTTCTTGATTTCTAACACATTGAAACTGAATTAATACTGCCCGTTTACAACAGCTATGAGACCAGTAAGAGCTACTCTTTAAATGTATATGATTGCACTGTTCTTACACTCCTTGAATATTAGTAATTTTGTTAACAATTTCTGAAAATAAATACAATAAAATCAATATAGCTACTCAGAACTTCAATCTCTAGTTAAAAAGAGTAAAGTCACCATCAAAAAATAGCAGGCTGTCACTCTAGTTATCACATTCTATATTGCTATACAAGGTCAACAAACAGAGCATTCTTATTTGAGCAAATAAGCTCACAACAAAGTTTCATACAAAATTTTGAATATGTTTAAATGTTAATACATTCTAATATATTTTAAATTTCAAACGCAATATCAAGAATACACAAAATTAGAATCACAGACAGGTTCCCAATATTTGTTTCCCCATCTCTTCCACATTAAATATGATTTTGAAATGTAAACCACGAATAGGGAAGAAAATCCTATTTTATCCATAAATCTAAGCAGTTGGATTAAACATTCTTCATTAAAACAGAGCAGGGGCAAAAATACTGAATGAAACAATATCAAAAGAGAAGGTGAATAAATCAAATTATTTCACAAATTTAAGTCAGGTTATCATATTCATCAATCTGATTGTGAAGTCTAACAGAACAAACACACTGAATTGTTTTTATTAAATGTAGCAGTTATAATGACACTCTGAATCCTTTCAAATACTCCTCTCAACCTTTGGGACATATGGTTGGTACACTCAGCAAGAACTGGGCACTGAAGACGCTAATTCTTAACTCATTTTTTCTGCATACTGTCTACTCAGCATGGTAGTCTATACTAACTACACTACAAACAAAGTCAGCAGAGGTAGTATAGAACCTACTCCTTCCAGTTCTCTACACTCCCTGATAAGCTGGCAGATGATAGAAGACTTGACTTATTCACACATCTTCTGTAAAGCTGCTGCAGAGTGAATGGAAACAACCCCTCTCTGAATGGACAGGTAAAATATAACATATTTTATTAATTATAGGGAGTTAAACCAGTATTTCTTCTGCCTTTGTAACAATTTCAGCCACAGGTGGACCTGTTTAATTAACGAAAACTTGATTTCAAAGTGTTGAGGTAGTTTTAATTTGAGCAAAACTAAGCAGTTATCTCCTTGATTAAAAACTTAACTGAAACCCAAAAGTAAGTAAAGAAAATATTTAGGATTATTGTTTTAGATATCACTCTTAATAGTCATCCACTGAACTACAGCTTTGAAAAAAATTCTTTAAGGTTTCTGTTACCTCTGCAGGGACAAGGAGGATGCCATGTCTTCTGTCTAACAAACCACTGGCATGTTACATTTTGCTAATCCTTTGAAGTCAACCATGGCAAAACCATCACTGATTTTGACACCGGGTTAATCTCACAAAGTACTCTTTTAGCAACTTTGTTAGCAGTATCCTAGACTCAAAGCAAAACACTCAACTGGAGAGACCCTCTCAGACAGTTGAATAGAAACCTTATTTACCAGTTTCCAAGTGGAACGTGTTCATCTGTCTGGCAAAGCATCTCAGGCAATACATCAGCCAAGAACATCAGTATGATTCGAGGCCAGTTCTGACTATCAACGTTTTGACTGAAAGCAAGGCAGTGTCTGAATTTAGAGCATTTCTTCCTAAAGCTTCTTGCACGATTGGCTTCACTATCTCGGTTTCCATAGGAATAGACAGAACTATCAACTGGCACGCAGTCAAAGAACACAATAGAGAAGACAACTGACCAGTGCTGTAAAAGCCAAGGTAAAACTGTTTCCCAGCATAAGTTGAAGGAAAATAGGTGTTTGTATCTTACAGCCCTTGACCTCACTTACCCACGGTCCGTATGTGTTGTTTCTGTATAGTGTTTCTGGCTCTTCAACTCTAAATTTTGTGGCCTACCTACAGAAATTAGCAGCTTTCACACAAAAAACATTTCAAGGATGAAAATGCAATTAGCATTCTCGTTTCCAGTTGGTCTCTTCTGTTACTGAACTTGTTTTCCCATACTGTTCTTTTGAATTCGTTCATGCAGAAGTGCCCACAAAACACAGTCTCTGGGGATTTACGAGAAAATCTGAGACACATCATCCATGTTTACAGGATCACTGCCCACCTCTTCATAACTAAAGACTAGGTTTTCAAAAACAATCATACTTCAAAAAATACTGTGATTTGAAAGACTTTGCACCAACTACTGACCTCCTCCTCCCCCAAAATATAAGCACTAGAAAACATTTACCACATTAATTTTCTTCATATTATTGGCTTTAGGTTGAACAGTCTTGCACTAAGAGTAGTGTTAAAAAGCTATGGAAATGTAACCCTGAAATATATGTTTTGGTTTTTTTTAAATAGCATTTTCACATATTCACTTCTTTTTTCCTTAATCCTATAATTTTTTTATTTATGTCCATATTTATAATGTTCTTTCTATTTTTAGCAATTATCTGTATACCTTACGTAACTGACGTTTTATTAAGTTTAAGTTTTATTGCTTAGTTATACATTAGTTACCTAATACCTGCTAAGCATTCTGCCTCTCTTCTGGAAGCATAAGACAAATTAGGGTGGTTGCTCAAAAGCATTTTAGTAAGATAAAAAAAAAGTCCTCCATAATCTGCTTAGACATAGAAACGTTTAAATTGTGTAAGCTTATACTTTAAGAGGAAAAACCTACATTTAGAAACACCTCATGAATTTCCATTCTTCTAGCTATGTTTCTATGCTACGTCCAGTATTCTATTTTAAAATCTAATTAAAAAAATGTGATAGAGAACAGTATTGTCTATGACATAGTTCTACCTGAAAAACAAGCCTGAATCTCAGACATCCAGCCAAAGTGCTCACTTTTATCCTAACTCCTTGCAATACTGTTTCATTCTGGAAGCAAACTAATTGCCATTGCTACTGAGTATTGCTCTGATCAGTACAGTGTCAATACTGCCTTGTATTTCTTAATTGCAGCCTTCTAGGGGCTTGTGCCAGTGACGTCCTTGCAGACTCCTAGAGCAACGTTGCTTACAAAGTGGAAACTTTACATATATACACACTTCAGACCATATGGTTTTTAGCTGCTGTTTTATCTGAAAATAAATCCATGTCTTTTAATTTATTTAAATATTTTTCAAACATTTTAAGTCCTGTAATAATCCACTGTGTGAAAAAAATTACAGAACTACATACCAAATTCTACCTCATGAGAAACTTTCTCCAGGCACAGTGAAATCTCCAGAACTATCACAGAAGCAGACAGACAAACCATAATGAAAATAACCTGCAATAAAGGTAGATTTACACTTAATTAAATAATTATTGAGATACTTGGAGCTCCTTTTTTATACTACAATACTTCAGAGCTTCTATAGACACTACAGAGATGTCTGAGATTTAAAATGACATTGGAACCTTACAGGACTGGTAAATAAGCCAAAGCTTTAATAAGCTGCTCAAACTAAATCCTAGCAGTAATAAAAGTACTGGATTTATTTCTCTTTGTTCAGACTATAGGCAGCTAAAATAACAATTCAAGCTCAGTGTTTCCTAAAGTCTTCCCAAAACTATATCATACTAACAGAACACTGAAAAAACATGTCCTATGTATATATGTACATTTATGTTTAAATGTTCCTATCAGAAGGCTCAACATACACAGATAATACTCATAACACAAATCACTGAATATCTCAGTAGAAATTATCCCTTAACAATACAAATCGGTAGCATTCTTCATTAATTCCTTATTCTTCACTAACAAAAAAATAATCACAAAAAAGATTTCAAGCTGGTCTAAAAAGAGATTAAAAAAATTAATATGTAAGGTAAACTAATTTTGCATTTTATGAAATGCTGACATTAGTTGTTTCTTTCCAGGAAACAACAGAATTTGCTTACAGAGTTTATACATATCCATACTGACTTGAGTGTGATTCATCTAATTCTCTTCAATCAACAATTTAAGCAACTGCTTACAGACAGAAAGAGAGACAAATGAAAAATTAGTGCTCCTGGAGTTTGTGGCTGGCTGCGAGATCTGAATTTATTTTTCAAACACTTTCTATAGCAACAGCCTTGCATGCTGAAGACATCCTATCCAGTATACTATTGATTCAAATGACAAGCGTGAGCATCAGATTAAGGACGTGTCATACACCTGATAGAAGAGTCCTGAAGAATTCAGCTGAAAGGTGTCCTATTTCAAAATGATCTATCGCAGGTACTCCATTTACTGAAGCATATGTGGAAACATTCAACACAGACAAAATTCATTTGAAAACGGAAAAATATTTATAATTAGTGAAAACAAATGCCTTCACTTTTTACTACAGAATACCGAGAAAAAGTCACCTAATTCAAACAGAAATCACCAAACAGTTTACAAAACTGAACAAAACCAAACTGATGAGCTATAAAACTAGTGCTAGTCCTGCTCTAATTTTTCACTGCCAAATCTGGACACAAACAAGTCAGAGCTTTCTCAGTCCCAACAACATTTCTTCTTGTAACCATTGAAGATCAGCCATGAGGCCAGCTGCGGAGGGGCAATTAATGCAAGAATGATGTTCTATAAAGGACACACAAACAGGGAGATGCCTTTGCCTGTAAAGCTGTTTTTTTTAAGATACAGACTTGGCAGCAGACATCGATGTCCTGGGAGAAGAGCTGGGCAAGTCTCTTATTCACCAAGGAATGCCACAATGCAAACATGCTAAAGCAACAACAACAAGTGGAAATAAAAAAAAAAACAACCTACAAATCTGTTCAGGTATGAACAATAACACTCCAAGTATAGTACCTTATTCAGAAAGAACTGCAACCATTAATTTTCAAGTTCAAATGCTGGAGTAATTTTCACCTATCCTTTGAATAAGATAAAATGAGAGGGGGGGTGCCATTTGATAACAGGATGTAAAAGAGACTTAGCAGATTAAGCAACATGTAATAACATTCTGTAAAAAAAGCACTGCCCATGCCTATATGAAGCACTTGCCTTTGCTGTCCTAAAGAATGTCTGCATCCTCATCAGTTCTAGTCCATCTTCCCAACAAAATATGAGTTTAAGTTTTGGTCTTTTTAACCTTCTATGGTCGCTTAGGATGTTCCTTTTAAGGACACGATCACACTTTAGCTTCTCACTCTTTTACCTGACTTTCTTCATAGGTTTACGCATTATTTTATCCATCAATATCAGCCTAAAAACATAATCACTACAGAAGACTTAGAAAAGATCTGAAAAAGTAATAATGAGCATGTCATCAGCCCAGGTAGTTTTTAAAATTTTACTCACAAAAGTATGATCATGAATTTGACAGATTAAAAATAAAGTACTTCTACCAGCTGGCTGTACAGATATTTAAGGTATCATTCCATATGCTGTGCAGAATTAGTTCCTTTTCACAAGGAAACACAACACAAGCAGGGTTGCTCTATGTTCTGCCACCACAGCTTGCACTTCATTCATATTTTCAAAGACTTTTAGAAAATCACTGCAGTTGGAAACATTTCCTATTATTTTTAATGAACTCTGAAATGCTAGATATCAAGGCAGCTTAATAGAGGCACTAGTATGAGAATATAATATACGTTTCAGGCCTGACAATGTTGTCTTTGGCTGTCTGGATCATGAAAGCTTATTTCAAACATAGGAAGCATCATAGAAGACATAAAGCCAAATGGTGGAAGGGAGGAGAGTTAACAGGACAAGAAGCAGAGCAGAGATGCAGAGAAGTGAAATTACATTTCACTTGACTGTGCTTGAAAATGAGAGAGAACAGTTTGTACAAGGAAAGTAAGCTAATTAGGTTACTAAAAATAGCTGAGACATTGCTGGAGGAGAATAGAAAGAAAACACCACCAATGGTGATGTGCTAGCTGGATTAAGGAGGGGGCAAATTTGGAAATCACAGATTATTGCCGTGGCAAGGAAACTGTCTGGAAATAAAAAAAAAAAAAAGGATAAGGATTTCAGTAGCATGTAAAGGTCTAGAAATTAAGATACTGAATAATGACACGCTTCTTATCATAATGAATAAAAATAAAGCAGGAATTTGACCAAAAAATCAGTTTTCAGAATAATGGGCAGATTTTTAATAAACTAAATAATATAAGTTAAAAATCTTCCAGTAATAAATGGGTCAGGGTTTGTTTTACTACAAGGAAAAAGCCCATTCTCTCACAGTGCTTCTATAGCACAGACTACAATGCAGTGTAGAAACACTGGATAAGCATCATGGATAATGTGGATACTGGAGACATCCTGGCCACAGCAGCGTAACTTCTCTTGCAGCTCTGTGATCTCGGATGTCTTCATCACAATTACATCTGCAAGAGCAGGCCATTATCTCAATTCTTCATCTGTCTTTCCATAGCTTATATCTGAAGGTTGAATGTAATTAAATCTCATTATACAGACTCAAAACTAAATACAAAGATCATACAGTGAGCACTGGCGAAGCAATGAAACAAACCAGAGAAAGATGAAAGATCAAACTGGATTATGAGAAAAGTTATAAGTTTATTTCGGACATAGCTTAGACTAGAAACGACAGAGGTACAATATCTGACAGACAACAAACTGCAACGCAAAAATTATTCAGGACCCATAAATCTAGACTCTCACACAAAGATGTGTGTTTGAGAGCACTGCAGTCAATCTGATAGGGAGAAAAAGGTACGATTTCTGACATTTTAGCCATCGAAGCATGATAACAGATAATATGTTCAAGACTTCTGCTTCTGAAATACTCACAGCATTGTACTAGCCTATGAAGATAAAACTGAGATTAAGGATGGACTTGCCAGCATTTACAGACAATCATCAGTAAATAACCTGTCATGAGTCCAAATGGCTATCAATAAGTGGTATAGAAGAGAGGGGAGTGACAGGGGAATAAATCCAAAATGAAACACCAATAGTAAAACCGCTAGTATAGAATAAATTATCAAACCCAGAAAAAAAAATCTATGAGATCTTAAAAAATCTACAAGCTTATAACAAAGAAGAAAAAAAAAATCTGCAAAAAATAATTAGCCAATACAAAATAAAGGGCTCTCCCCCCCCCCCCAAAAAAAAAAAACAAACAAAAAACCCTGCTGTTTCAAGGTACAGAGAAGTTAGAGGTGCCAACTCCTTGTAAGAGATGGACAGTTACATGAAGGATAATTTTGGCCAGGTACTATAGATCTCAGGAACAGCATGTTACATGGAGAAAGGAGATACTGGTGTGGTTATAGTTAAGACTTGCTCTGATAAGAACAACAAATTAAGATAACAAAGAAACCACTATTTTAGTAATTTTATGAACAAACAATTCCTCCTTTGCAATCTAGTCCTATTGTTTATTCTGGCAAGGTAAATATTAGTGCTGTAATCCTTCTGGAAAAAAAATTATTTGTTCTACTAGCATAATGGCTCTTTCATTGGATTTATCTTCTTTAGAACAATTCAAATTTTTCTCCAAGAAATGGGCGGAGAGGAAGGGATCAAAAGCAACAACTGTAGGAAAATACAGACAAAATTCAACTGGCAATTTTACAGTCCAAAGCACAACTGGATCATAGTACTTATTCTTCTTCCATCAACACCGAAACAACTGTTTATATATAAAAAAATCCCTTATTCATATTATTGGACTGTCAAATCTTTAAACAAAATATTAAAAGAAAATATTCAGTTTCTTTATAGCTTCTGCTAAGTTATTCCCTCCATTGGTGGATATTTTTTTTCTACTAGGTCATAAACTTTTGCATTTATAATCCCCATCTGAGTAGCTAACTGGCTTTTTCTCAAGACATAGAACCAGTCTGATTTGGTATCACACTGCCAAATCCATTTCACACAAATTCTGTCTATGTGCGTGCGTGTGTGTGAGAGAGAGAGTGAGACAGAGAGAGCGCACACCCCGGACCCTCATTAACTGGAGAGGTATATAATTAAACAAGAAGGGGTTAAAGCACATGTTACCCTACTCTACTTTCTATCTATGACTTTTTAAAAAGCTTTCATATGTCTTCTTCCTTGTTTCTGAAAGCTAACCATCCCTTCTTCCTTTCAGGAAGGTTGACATTTGACAGCTTAACATAGCTGACAGGGTTACCCAACAGCCCACCCTCCCTATTCTCAATCCAATTAGACCTCTAATCCTCCAGATGAAAGGCCCAACTACTCACGTTCCTCATGACAACGACAGCTATTGATTATTTGTCACTACAGCTAACACCTTCTCTGTCGAGGCCACTCTGACAGAAGCAAACCTACCAAATTAGACAGCACTTTATCTGCCCTGGAGGCCAAATGGCACAACAAGTAAAGGCTAATAAATGGTATAAAAATGAACAAATCATAACATTATGACAGGTTGATCGTTGCCAGCAGCTTCACAGCTCAAGCTTGATGCTCCGTTAGACCTGTTCCTTCTCTTTTCTCTTCCACTCCCGCTCCAACTTTGACTGAATTAAAGGCCAGAACAATTAAGGCATTTGACCAGCAAAGATAAGCTAGGATAGAAGTATCATCAAGGGACAGGAATGTCAATAGCAGACTACCGTTTGTCAATAAAAACATTCTAGAGATGCAAATGCCTGTGACTCTGCTCTCCACTAGGCTGTACTGACTCCCTTTGTACAGAGCTCTCTCCAGCCCAGGCAGAATATCCGGGAAAATTAACCCTAGAAAACCAGGCGTGAGCTGTGAAGCATTCTTATCAGGCAAGGATCTGCATCACTAAGAAAAGGGATCCCAATACCAAGCTACATGACAGAGAGATGTTACAGTTGTTGCATTTAATATCTACGAATTTTTCCTTTCTTTTTAGTGGAGTGATATGAGCCAGGAATATATCAGTTGAATTTATCATTATAAATTTTCTTCAACTGTTTCTCAAGAAAAAAAAAATCCCTGTTTCTAGGTATCTAGTAACACAGGACCTCACAAGCCACATCACTCTAAGGCAACCCAAAAACCAGCAAGAACATTTATTATTTTACAGCAGTACTACCCAAAGTCATTAGCGGCAAGATCAGAGGCACACTCCCTGACCTGAAGCTGTTTGAGGCAACAAACAGCAGGAAGAGAACATTAAAATAAAAAATAAAACACCACAACCACGGGAACACTGTTAAGATCATGTAGTCAGAAGAATAATGTGAGTAAAAATACACAAGTTCTTGAAACAGTTGAAAAGCAGTTAGCATTGCCCTGCCATAATTAATTAGATGATTTCTCAACTATGCCAGAAGGAAAGTATTTTCCAGCAAGGGGATTCCTACACTTCAGAAACTGCTTGCTAAAAATAAAATAACATTAAGACGAATTGCATTAAAACTTAAATAAAATAAAAGCTTCTTTAGCTAAAGAAGAAATAAGATGAGAATATCTGCTATTCTATTTGGAAAAATCTAGTTTAACTGAGTAAAATGTTGCTGTGCAACACCTACATCATACAGATATACAAAACTATACCCAAGTACAACATAATGCCATTTTCAAAACAATCTAAACAGTGTAAAAAAGATTTGTTCAGAGAAAAGCAATCAATGTTTACAAAATACTCTTGCGGATGAACACATATTTATTAATTGGCTCAATCAGACACAGATGATTAAACAATTTAACAGATGTGCACTTCAGTACAGTAATATCACAAAATATAGATATTAGAATGAATGGTTTGGCAAACAGAGCCCTTAAGTATTGCCCTTAGGGAAAAATGAACCTATAGGATATTTTCAAGGCCAAGCTGGATGGGGATTTGAGCAACCTGTTTAATGGAAAGTGTCCCTGCCCATGGCAGGGGGAGTGGAACTGGATGGGCTTTAAGGTCTCTTCTGACTCAAACCTTTCCATGGTTCTATGATATTTAGCTAAGCTGTATCTCACAAAACTCCAGCAAACTAGGAAAAATACTGACAGGCTGAGAATGTACGCAGCACTTCTAATAATAAATTTAAATGACTCCTAAACTGCTTTAAGATGAACCAAAAATACAACAAAACTCTGTAAGGAGAATACAAACATTCAAACTTCCAAATAATGCTGTGTACCACATAGCAGATCTGTTTTCATTTGCATCAATAAGGCTCATTTTCCATACCATTCTGTTCCTTCCAAGTCCAGACAGGGCAACAGCTCCCAGCACCGAGCCCCGCGTTGCCCACCCGTGCCGATGGTGCCCCACTAGTGGTGCTGGGACCTGGCACCCCGCACGCTCATTCCCAATTCCTCTTCCCACAAAGATGCTGATGCTGGTGTTCTCAGGAGCTGCTCAGGTTTTCCAGCATGAAAAAAAATCCCTTCTTGTTTATATTACAAACCACCTAAGTTTTTTAGGTTCATTGCTATGGTCTGTTCTTATTTAGCAGATTCTGATTCTCTTTTGACATGTACCTTGCTTACATAGGGAAGGAATACACATTGCTTTCCTGGTTTTCGGGTTTTATATTATTTAGTTCATTAAAAGTATTCTCATTTGGATTTTTTTCCCCCCATCTTATTATTTTAAGAGCTCTTTTTTTTTTTTTTTTTTTTTNTTTTTTTTTTTAAATCTTCAACCATGATGGCTAAAATTCATTATACTAGAGGATTGGCCAGGGTGCCAAGGAGTGAAGAAAAACTCTTCCTAATTTCTAATTGTATCAGAAAAAAAATGTAAATGTCTTTGTATAAGTATTAGGCTTTATTAACCTGATGAGTTGGCTCTCCTATTATTAGGCTCCCCAGAGAAACAGTAATAGCACCAAGCCCAACAATATTCAAGGCGTGTTTGGACAATGCCCTCAGACACAGGGTTATGCTATGAAGGGCTTGATGGTTCTTGTGGGTGCCTTCCAACACAGGACATTCTATGATTCTACGATTATTTCTGAGTTTTCTTCTGCAATAAGTATTTGTAATACTTGGTTTATGACAACTATTCTTGATAAATGTGATTTTTTCCCCCATTGTTATAGTTCACGTCCATACCGCTATGTTTTCCAAGTTGTGTCCTAGAAGATGTGCCTTCCTGAGAATCATATCTCAATATCCTTTATACAGAGTGAGAGATAACCCATTCATCTTCACAAAAACCTTAGATGTGTTTATTCTTTGCTCTACTTTTATAGTAGGTTTGTAACTCTCACGTTCAAAACAAAATCCTTCAAAACAGGGATGCTAAAACGAGAGCTGCCAGTCATCAGCTGTCCCAGGCAACTAGAGATCACCACTTCATGTGCTTGTAAAAGAGAAGGCACTACACTGAGCCCATCCCTTTCCACACAACTATACTCTATTCTGTAGTATTTGTCTAAATACACCACAAGTGCTCCTGCTGCAAACCCTCACTTTAAACCTCCTCCATCCACCTTCACCTTCTGCTTTTACTATTCTAAATGTGGAAAAAAGACTATTTTGCTATTACAAGTGGAAGTAGATAAAAGCATTCTTTCTACCACAGGGTATAGAGCAAACCTCTCAAATATTTAGTGCCTCAGCCAGCTTTATTTGTTCTTTCACAGTCCATTTCTATCCAAAGACAATGACAGACACTACTTTTTTGCTTCACCATGTGATAGTTCTTTTGATACTCAAAATGACTGCTGCAAAGTGAGTATATTCAGGGAGGCAGTTACAAATTGCAAGCAATATTTTTCAAACACAGTTTATAAACATAAGCAAGTTTAGTTACAAAATAATTTGAGTCAATTTTACATGTGCCATAGCCTACAGACATTTACACCGTATTTAGCAGTGCAGCCTGTGTAGAGACAGAGTCTGATCTTTATCTACTCTGAAATTCTGATCTTGAAGTCAAAAGAGCTACTTTGGCAGGTAAATTTTTGCATAACGTTGTCTTAAGCTGTGATTTTATACTAACAAAAAAACAGTGAGAAATCAGATTCAAATGCCTCAGTATCTCCTGTGCAGCTGAAACCTGACTTGTCGAACAGAATTCCCACAGTTTTCTCTTCTGCAAACAAGAGAATTGGCTGTATTTTAACCACAGCTTTACAGCAGAGACAGATACCACGGGATACCACTAACACTTAATGAGCAACCAGCAATGTGCATGCTCTTACCTTGCTACAAGGAATAAGAGTGTACGAGCTGTAAATACATTGTCTGAGAATATTAGAACCACATATTCATGTTGCAAAATAATGTTCAACCTTTCCATATCAAGAAAACTACTGTCAGGCTTTTTACTGGAAGCTAAAGCACCCACAGGATGCTGGGCTCCAATTGGCTTCAATTACGCTGCTCTATAACGTTCTACAACTTGGCTTTCCCTCACCTTCACATCTGTGATGCACTAATGAATGAAGATACAGAATTTCTGAAGTTGAAGAACACACAAGGCAATTTTCTGACCATTCTCCTAATGTCTAGAGTTGTTTGGCAAGGTGTTTCTATCTTGTATTATTTTTTGTGTACAAACATGTTTCAAGCTGCCCTGCACATTTCAGTGGAGAAACAATGAAATTTAAGATGCCCTGGAGCTATGTGGAAATACTGAGTTTCATGAGAAGAGATCAATACTTTCATTTACAACTGTACAAGTACCTGAATAGGGGTTGTAGCAAAATGTGGTCCCTTCTCATAAGTAACAAGTGATAGGATGAAAGAAAATGGCCTCAAGTTATGCCAGGAGAGGTTTAGACTGGATATTAGGAAAGATTTCTTTACCAAAAGAGCTGTGAAGCATTGGAGCAGGCTGCTTAGAGAAAAAAACTGTGTAGATGTCAGACTTACAGGACATGGTTTAGTAGGCATGGTGGTGTTGGCCTGATGGTTGGACTGGATGGTCTTGGAGGTCTTTTTCAATCTTAATGATTTAAAAATCACCATTTTATACTTCAATGTTTTGCTCACTGATCCCTAAATCAAGACAGGTTAATGAAGAGACAAATGGAAATACTAATGAAATCTAAAGAACAGCCTGTAGCTGAAGTAGAGAGACATACAAGACCCTGAAAGAAAGCCACAGCTGCAATTTATCACACAATAAAAACTTCAAAAGAGTATCCTTGTCCTCCCTCAACTAAAATGGAACACTACTAAATTCTTATCCAAGATTTCAAGAATATTTTTCAAGATCTCAAGGTTCATTTGGGAAGTTCCAGCCCTGCACAGTCTCTTGCTGCTTTATTATTCTTCTTCAGTGGTGATAGCATAACTTTCTGGGGGACCATATTGTAAATAAAATGTCTGTAACAACATGAGTTTTTAATTCATAAACTTTTCCTGTAGTTATTTTTAATCATTTCAGTTAGGCTTACAGCACAGATCAACAGTAGCATCAGCACAAGGAATGGTGAGAAGCACTTGGGACCATGAGGACTTGTGTTAAACATGCTGAAAATGAATTGTTGTTTTGTGGAGTTCATTTTCTGCCAACTCACTGAACAGTGAGCAGTTCTACAGTTGTGAAAAGGGGTCAGGGGAAGGCCATGAGCAGCTTCAACCCTTTGGTAGCTAGATCAGCTTGTCTGTAATACAACACATAAAAATCACATACAAAGAACTGTGCCTTCTGCCTCGGAGCATCTTCAGGCTATGCTCACTAGAAAGAACCCTTAGTGTGGGAAACATAAGAAAACATTTGTACATTTATTGTCTGTGGCTTAATTAAACATAGAGGAAACTATACTAATGCATGTAAAAAAATCACCTCCTCTGGCTGGTTGGTCACACCTTGGTTTGTTCATATTTTTCAGATTTAGTTAAATCATATATTCATATGAAAATATGACAGAATGAATGCAAAGCTCATTCATATTTAATGAACCAACAGGCAAAGAATTAGCATCACTCATTACGAGCTCTCACTTAAGTGGGAACATCATAAAAGATTACCAGCTGAGGCAAGAAAGAACATGAACTGACCATCACCATCTCTGAAAGGCATGGTGATTATTTATTTTCATCATACAGATGGGGAAAGAGAGATAGAAGTGCACATGCTCTTTTTTTCAGTTCAAATAATACCTTATGAATGATTTGAGAGACTATAGCTCTAGGAAATACATCATATGAAAAGTGGTGAGGGGAAAAATGTATAAGTTTGCTCCCAGGTAAGTTTTACTCAGGAGCTTTGAATACAAACATGTTTTACTTGCACAAGAAATAAGAAATAATATTCCGGTTTGGGGGGATCTTGGACTACTCTGACTGTACTCATCAGATAAGACTTGGGAATAAGCTTTCATAAAATAAGTGAATTATAGACTACCTTGCATTTCTGACTTTTTGCCGTGTCGTATCCTTCCACAGGCTACCTTTTCTTACCTCCTTCTTTACCTGTATGGTTACTAGTGAGCAAACAGGAACAACCAGTTTTTGTAGTTTAAGGAAAGTTACAATTAAAGATCATTAACATATACCCTCCTACTTTACACTGCATCCTGGATGAACTGTTATTTATCAATAACAGTGTTAGCGATGAATTAGCATAATCTACAGAATATTTAATGCTTCTAGATAATGAAATCCACCTTTTCTCATCGGGATGGTATTAATTGTCCCCAGATCAAAACTAATATCCTCCTGACAGTTAAGCATCATGATGGATCTGTTTAAGTGCGTATTATTAGCATCTAACAACAAAGCCTTTGAATTTTTTTCTATCCTTGTTATCACAAAAGGCTGTGCCTGGGGAATTCACAGAGACTGTTACTTCCCCAGAGTAAACAGATTGCTAATGAGAGAGCATCCTCTGTGAGGAATTCTGAAAGAAGCAGACCTGCTTTTTTTCCTTACATTAAACAGGAATTACTCAAAGATAAATGAAAAAATCATATATAGGTAAATTAGGTATGTAGAAACACTTCTGTTCAGAAGTATCACGTGTGTGTGTTTAAGAAAGCTGCCATTTAAGTTTAGAAGAAAATCGCTGCCAGAACACTTACAAGTGAAAATGAATGCCTGTCGTTATATTGCAATCCCAGTGCTCATATCTGTCTCCACAGGACATTTATTTCATAATAAACTAAGTTCTACAAGCTTAAATGATCTGCGCCCACGTAATAATACAATTCGTCAGTGTGAAACCACTGGCAAATTATGTTAATGATTTTACTTCTGTTGCAATCAGTCACTGTTTCAGCCCTCTGTAAATTACATCCACGTTCATGAAGCCACAAATTTCCTTTGAAACTTCTATGGTGATCTTCACAGGTGCACTCCTGCAATAATTTGTATAATTTTCTGGTAGGTTTGGGGGTCTTTTTGTTACATTGGGTTTTTTTTCAATTTAAATATTCTCAAGTTAATTACTTGACATCTCCTTTTTAAATTTTTGAAAGGATGTGCAGAAAGACTTGAAAAAAGATGACTTGCTAAACAATGTATGCTTTGGGTGAGATTCATTTGTCAATTTAAACATCAACAACATCAAAACCTACCTCAGTCAGATTCCTACGAGGATAACTGAGCTAGTTCATGTGTCCTAAGGTACTCATCTATACTTTAGGGTGAATGAACTGCACCCTGAAGTGCATTCACTTCAAAAGTGATCTAAATGACTAACATACATAGATGTCTGCAATGCAAATTTCTAGCGATTATTCTCACCCCACCATCTCAAATCATATTGTAGTATACTTTGAATATTTTCCACCCAGAGAAAAGACACATTTGCTACATTTAAGCAGAGTTTAACTTTCTGGCTCCTTCTTCGTGCTAAGAGCCTTTTTTAGACCAACGTATGTGTAAAGTTTACAAACTGTAATACAAAGGATGCCTATCGCCAAATGGAAGACTTATCATTAAGAACATCATTATTATCATTAAGAAACCATTCATCAAAGGTTACTATATTGGTGTATAACCACAGTTGTTGTCAAAAAGCGTTGCTATTTCAAGTAGTATTAACAGCTGAAACTTCTGGCCCTACCTTATTGCCTTGAGCAACTTTCTGTGAAGAAAGGTGCATGAACATTTATGCTTATTGTGCTACCAAAGAAAGTGACTATGTCGACCAGTAAGTAAGGGAATATCCTAACTCTCATATAGAATCATAGAATCATAGAATCACCAGGTTGGAAAAGACCCACCAGATCATTGAGTCCAACCATTCCTATCAAACACTAAACCATGTCCC
>WAAB01009246.1:18833-36741 GCA_013389865.1 Piaya cayana
TCCAGCCCCTTCACCAGCTTCGTTGCTCAAATATATCTTGCAAATAGTTCAGAATGACATTAATAAAGTCTAAGACAGTTACAGGAACCCTTCATTGGGAACCTGATACACCTTTCCAGGTAATTATTG
The DNA here is from genome assembly GCA_013389865.1 of Piaya cayana. NCBI lineage: Eukaryota > Metazoa > Chordata > Aves > Cuculiformes > Coccyzidae > Piaya > Piaya cayana. Next base: position 18,963 of record WAAB01009246.1, read on the forward strand.
CTTTGTAGACATGATCCAGTGATAAAAGCCATTTGGACGAAGCATGGGAAGCCAAAGATGACATAGTGAATCTGAATTCTAAGACTTCAGTTTCCTCATTAACTGGTAAATCTGACCTAGATATCGAAACTGCATTAGATAGTTTTACTGAAATCATTAGATCACCTTCGATTTAACTATGTTGAAACCCCTGGAGCTGGAAGAACCTGAATAGCACGGGTCAGGCCATGCCCAGCTATGTGATCAGAAATAAGTTTGACAGAGATTATGAAGAGCATTTATATAAAGCAAGAAATTTTGATACTGTTTATTGACATCCAAAGCAAGAGAGCTATTTTGTCAACTCAACACTCAGAAAGATGGCTTCTAGAACACTTGTGGGACACCAAACAAAGGCACTTGAGTGCAGCAGAATACCTGGGAGATGAACTACACAACTGCAAGTAACAAAGTAACTAATTAAAAAGGAGTTAGAGGTACCATTAGGAAAAGATGGAGCATTAAGGAATTACTGCAAGAGACTCCATCACATCAGACAACATTTTGTATAACATTTTGGGTAATGCTGTAATCTCTACTTGTAATTTAGTAAGAATTCAGTATTATCAACAAGTGAGAATTTGAATTTTAAACATTGCATGATTGTTAGAATTTTGAAGGACTAGAAGAAATGCTTTTATGAATCAAAATCCTTATGCAACAGTAATAACAGACATGATGGGAGCAGAAGTCTGTTATTCTGCAGGCAATATCTTTAAGCATAAAACTTGCAGAGAGATGTAAGTTAAAAATAGAGAGCTGGTATGTATATTAGTATATGTATACACACACTCACCAATTATAGCCAGATTTGTAAATCATATAGGTGTAGTTAGAAACTAATTATGCAGGTGTTAATGGAATGATGTTACAGCTGTTTATTAAGTCCTACCTAACCAGAAATCCACCCTGGAGAAGAACGGCAATTAGAGTTCTAATTAATTTTACTTAATGCTGATGATTTATGACTGAAATCAGGACTATGCCATATTTCTGAATGTTTTTTTTCTGTAACAGGGATAAAAAAACCCCATGCAAGCTATTTTACTATGACTGAAAGGCATGAACTGGCAGTCCCTTTACCACTGAAGTCTCCACACAGAAATATGGGAATAGCTTCATCACAGGTGAGCAGGCATTTCTATCAACACCTTAACAGAGTTATTTGATGCTGGAGGAAAACAAAGGAAAGAACTTTACATCTGCTGTATTTTTAGTTGATACTGAGGAAATGGAGTATCGCAAGATTCTCTGACAGACAAAAGGCAAAAAGCATCCTGCAGAGAATGAAACCAATTTTTCATTCGATATCTGTGATTACTGATGGCAGAGTCATCATCTTGAATATGAACACATGAAGGAAAATATTTAGCTTCCTTCTGTCTAAGTATACTAAATCATTCTTTCTGTTTGGCACTCAAAGAATATCTTCTCACAAACTTTTTGCCTCTGAGACAGTTCTGCAGCTCCCAAATACAGCAAAGACCATTATTTGTCAAATCATCCATGAGGCTGGTTTGGAAGAACATCTGTAAAGGGACATGTAAAGGAAATCTGTAGAATGATAACCTAAAGAGACTCAAGTATTCTGCCAACAAATTCCAGCCCTCAGGATATTTGCTGCAAAGTCATGAGTAAAGTGTTCCAAAAGCAGTTCTAAGAGATAGCAGAAAATGGCAAAAGTGATTTGAGTGCCTAGAGACAAAGGTTCCTACTCAGGAAACCTAACTGCATTCATCTGCTTTAGTTGAGAACATGTGCATGGAAAAATGTCTTCTTTTTCCTGCCTCTTCACTGGCTGCACAGAGAATCATAGAATAACCAGGTTGGAAGAGATCCATTGGATCATCAAATCCAACCATTCCTATCAAACACTAAACCGTGTCCCTCAGTGCCTTGTCCACCTGTCCCTTAAACACCTCCAGGGAAGATGAATCAACCACCTCNTGTCGCACATAGAAGTCTATGCATTAATCTTAACTTCTCTCTTTGAATAAAATGAAAATTAGGATGCAACTCAAATGCAATTTAGGAATCCAAACTCTCCACACGCTGCCTTTCTGTGGCATTTGTTTGACTTCCAAAGGAATGGAGATTCAGAAAGTGATGTAAACCTGCTCTGAAGATGTGCAGGACAGTGACTAAATCACAAACCTGAACACAAAAAAACCCCTATGAAATGACCCTGGTTAATATGTAGATTGATGATTAATCAACATTGACAATAAAACTTGGGAAATGGGTTATCTCATGGTATTTTTCTTTTTCTGTCTGAAAGTCAAATTTCAGTATTAGTTACTGAGGAAAACTATTTGTTTTACTTTGGGGGAAAAACCCAGCCCTTTTGTTAAAGGAATACATAAACAAAATATACCAGAGAGGAATAAGAAGAATGCAAAACATTATTTAAACAGTCCAAACTACATGGAACATGAAGTTGTTTCGAGTTGTGATTTTATTTTTTATTTCATTTTGAATTTTATATTAATTTTATATATATTGCAGAAAGCATTCGTGATAGAAATTCAGATCTTAAAATATTAATAAGGAAAGATTGAAGACAACATTTTACACACATGAAATGTTAATTTCATAAGGTGACATCAATAGTGAGTAACTGCTCAGAAGGCACAGAAGGCAGTTTTACAGGGCTGCTAAGCATTCAGCCAATCGCAAAACAGCTGCAAGAGTAAGTCGATCACTTAGAAATATCAAGATAACCCTGCTACACTAGAGATAAGGTTATGATGATAACTGAAATATTTCATCAGGGTGTGTGGTATGTAAACAAATAGATTAAATTACTGATTTAAAACATAACCTACTGTAACTAATTATAACAATGGCCCAATAATGTAGTGCATTACTGTACACGTTTCATGAATGCAGTCACATTAGTTTTTAATAGTTAACATTTTTACCTAAGAAATTTGTAAACTTTAAATATTAAATGATCATTTATTGGGAATTAAGAGATGTACAGAACATACAGTCCTTAGGAACTCCCACGCAAGTGTAAAGGAACAATGTCATCCTATAATCCTCTAATCTTCCCAAATGGTTCTCTGTTTAATTGCAGATATCGCTCTCCTTACTAAAGTCTCCTCACTAAAGTATCTCCTTACTAAATACTGTGACTATACTATAGCTACTTTTATATAAACCTAACTAAAATAAAACAAAATAAAATGCAAAGTATATTTAAAAGTATATAAAACATCTGGATAATGTGAATTGCGAATGATTACAAACAGGGGACAAATTATAAATAGAAATGGTTTGCTAGAAAAACCATGGCAGGCACTCTAAGTGGTACCAAAAGACACAGCTTACACAGCCAAAATAATTTTGACTTTCGAGCAGTTACTTTTAAACATACCACAAAAGGTAAAATAGGAGATAAAAAGCTGTTACTTTCAGTCTGAATTTTAAATCTTCTCTGTGGAGTCTTTTTCATAGTTTATGAACTCAACTTTCCTGGTTAGCTAGCCAACCCACCTTCCTTTTTTTTTTTCTTCTTTCCTTTCCTTTTGTCAGAAGTTTGCTCATTCTCCTTTAACTGTGGACACTTCCTCCAGCTCTAAATGCACTCAAAATTCATTTCACCTTGGAAGTTACACTTAAAATTATCTTTTATTTTATTGTTGAATACTTGACTTAGCACCTCTTCAGTGGAACAATGTAATTAGACAATACTATAGATTGACACTGTAGAAAGAAAAATTGACAGTAATATATTTCCCTCCTAGTCCGGGAAATAATTTGGTATTCCATATCCTTGAAAATCTCGGATACAGCATTAATAATTAAGAGTATATGGCCTTATATCCACTGATATTAGTGGCAACGTTCTAAGGAGTATCAGAGTGTACAGAATTTAGTCTTTACTTAGTACTCAATATCCCAAAATAGATGAGAACTCTTTTTCCTAAGAAAGTGCAAGTCCTTAAAACAGCAAGGGATTATACTGTCTCTGCAGACAGCTACAAATAAAAATAAAAAAAATAACCCTTCAAAATTTTCTTTGGGATAGGCCAACTTCTTAAATAACTCATAGCATTATTCACCTCTAAAATAACAAAAACCTCTAAAGATTGAACACACTCAATACAAGAAAATCTTCTTCATACCTGTTGTGAATGCTGTTCATTTATACAATGGCCGAGCACTTTTACTGTTATTACCTTTTGTGCAGCAAGATGGAGAGCAGTTCTTCGGCTACGATCAGCTCTATTAACATCAGCTCCAGCCTTCAGCAACGCCTCTGCACAGTCCAGTCTGTCAGCCAATACACAGTACATAAGTGGAGTTCTTCCAAATTGGTCCTCTTTATCTTTCAGCTCAGAGTTTCCTAAAAAAACCCAACCAAATCACATGAAACAATTAAGCCCACGAGTATCTAAGAGAAGTACTTTTTAATGAAAAAGTTACTTTAATTTAAAGTAGTACTTTCTTTTTATAGATTGCCAGTGTGATCAAAATAAAGGAGTGCAAGATAAATGTAAAGTTACTGCCTTTCAACCTGTTTTTACTAACATGTATAGGACATTTCAAAACATAATTACAGAAAAAAACACGTTCATAGAACATGAGTTCCACAAATATACCTATCACCAGTAACATTCTGCAGCAGCATAATTATAAATAATTTTTAAGTAGTTCCACAGGTCTTGGCTGCAAAGATTACTTAAAAAAAATACCAACAGCAAGTAAACCAGATAGTCATTCTGAAACCTGTGATCACTGTAGCTAAAAGCTTGGAAGCCTACTCACAGTAATGTTTATTTAAAAAGCATAAACAAGTCAATATTACATCAATACCATTATTTATTTCATGGTGTCTTACAGTATGAAAACTACTCAAACACTTCTCAAGCTTTCTTGAATTGATACAGTTACTAAGGCAGCAATTAAGCTAAATAAGAAGTCTGAGGTCTTATTAAAAATAAATAAAAACATTGTATTCCTATTCAGTCAAAATAAACCCCAATGAACAAACCAAACCCTGAACCAGCGTGCAACCTTCAGTACAAAGTTTCGTACTTGTTTTATGTCACCACTTACAAACTAGTACCTATAAATTCTGGGGTATCAACTACCCTACACATCTCATCTCCAAATACATCTCACATGTAGCTATGTCATCTACAATTACTCAAGGAACATTGAATATTAATGGCTAAGTTAATTTTTCTTTTTAAATATTTCCTTGTTTGCATGATTGTTGATGCTTAAAAAAAACTCCACAAATACATGCTTCTCCTTTACAAACACAATCTTGACTCTCCCTCAGCATTATACTTATCTGCATAACCAGTAACTGCATTCTCAATTATAATTTTATTGATTCACCCAGTATAAGTGTTAAGCAGATTAAATCTGAATCAAGGAGAATATCAAGGATTAAAATTAATTTCTTACTAACCAAGGCTCTCACAAAAAAACCACTTTTAAGCGGGATATATTGCCAGTTACAACAATCATTTGCTCACTCACTTAATTTTAGAGTTCCTTTAAAACTGTTGAGTGGCTATCATGCTATTCTGATAATTTACTCTGTAACAACTTCTCACATGTTGAAATTGTGATTTGCACCGAGAACTCTTTCTAAACTGTAAAAAAATTAGTTTATTAACTTTTCCAAAGTCTTCTGTGAATGCAGATACAGAAAATTTATTTTTTGTTCTTCATCATGGCCTTGTCTTCTCTGATCGCCCCTTCAGCTTGACAATCCGCTAGTTTTACAACTAATTTTTATGCCTCTAGCGAATTATTTTTATAAAAAAAGCAATTTCCTGACCTCCATCTACCTTCCTTCCTCAGACACAGGTTATGTTTTTTGAGGAACATCTCCTTGCTTTTCGAATCCACTGTTAAACTGCCATTTAGCCATGCTCCCTTCCCTTTGCCTTCCTAAAGTTTTTCTTTTATTAAGTGCTTTTGCATTTGTTTCACACTGAAAACAAGGAGTTTAGTCTTTAGACTAATCTTTAGATTCTTCTTAGCAAACATTTTCATTTTAATGTCCTTCACCATGTTTAGAGTACATAAGGACAGCAGGTGCTGTTGCTTATCCATGTATCCACTGGCCAGGAGTTACAAAATCCAGCTTAGTAACAATGATTCAGGTCCTACCTAGCCTGAAGAGCAACTCAAGAGTTGCTTTATGGTATTTAACCCACAGGCTGTTTAGAAAATCTAACAATCAAGCAACAGCAGTGCTTAACAAAGAGGCACACTCTGTTCCAAAGCCCTCTTTCTCTACATAAATTTTCTACTTACCTTTGATTCTGTCTATTTATGTCTGTTATTGGTATAGGATGTCAAAAGGAACACAGTATCCAGAACACAGTGTATTATTTCAAACATCTGATTCTTTAAAATCCCGGGCTACTGGGGTGGCAGATTACACATGTTCATCCCACTCATTACTTACACACAAATACAAGGTATATGTTTGTATACAGTCACACATGCTCCATCAGGCTACAGATGGAAAAAGGAAAAATCCCAAATGAGGTCAGAGGGACTGCTCTGAGAAACTTCAACCAGCTTCTATGCGCCTCTTACATTAGTAACCGAATAGGGAAAACTCAAAGAGGAAAAAATAATGAATTTAGGGGAGAAAAGCCCTCCCTGAAAGAAGAAAGCTGGATTTTATGTTACTGCATACACCATTAGCCACATAATGAGAATGCAAAGCTTGCCTGTGCTAGGAGAATGCTGTTAAGCAATCCAGAATACGCGGGTGTAACGCTGAAGTACTGTCCTGAATTAGCTGCTGCTGCCGCTGAGTGCACTCGTGGAGTTCAGTGAATAACACCAATTACTCAATTTACTTCTGGCATCAAGTTATACTTTCAGCAGTGCCTGGTAAATAGCTAAAAATATTACTCTGATGCATTCTTCTTCTGCTACGCAATACTTTTTTTCCGTCCTGCCCTAGCAAAAGTAAAATGTCATATCCTGTCAAAATACAACAAAGTAGAACAGCCAAATTTTGCTGTTACAGCAAAGGCTGCAAGGATTATGCAGTTCTCTCTCCCACAAAAAAAAAAAACCCACACAGCATTTTTTATTTTGTTGCTGCACGATTGCCATTAAAAGAACAGTAATTCCTATATCTAGCTGTTTTGTGGTATATTTAACAAGGTGCACCAGCAACAGAGAAGCACTTGTTCCTTTGTTCAGCATCTTAAAGCTGTGAAATTAAAACATACTGATGTCAGCAAAAACTCTTTACTGTTGCCTCTACTTGTTAGCCAAGATTTGAAAGCTCAGATTTTTCTCCTCCCCCCCAGCAAGGCAGAGAGAAGTATTTAAAGTACCCCAAGTGTTAAAATACCCCAAGTATTTAAAACTATTTTGTAGCTGCATCCCACAGATTTCTCACAGCATCTGCATATCAGCTACTCATATGTTGTATATAAACTGTTTTACAAAATAGTGAACTGACAGCGCTTAAGAGAGTCAGTGTATGTTTGAGCTAGCAAAGGATAAAATAAAGTTGAAGGCCCAACAAAAAAAATTTGTTTCAACCAGTGGGTCTTCTGTAAATTCTGTTCCCTCAAACTTTTTGTCCTATTTGAGTCAAATCACTTCTGAGTGTCTTTTGACTTCATAAGTTTCTTATCATTTCACAGTCCTTCACCCTCACCAAGCTCCTAGAATAGCGTTTGCAAAAAAATGCTGAGCAAATAAAACTTCAACAGTATCATCTGGAATTGCATGGAATCAGAAACTTTGAAAAATATTGTCTTCGCCTACTGTAACAGAGCCTTCCAAACATATATATATAAGATTGTTTTGGGAACACAGAACACATACTGCTTTTTAAAAATACTAAACTGGAAGGCTATACAGTTCCTGGACACAGAGGGAAGGTGAAATCCTGGGCTTTTTAATGGATGGCAATTTTTTGTTTTGTCACTTCAGATTCAATAGGACCACACTCCCTCCTGACTTTTAATTTGTCTTGAGAAACTAACAGAATCAGAGGCAAACAGAGGTGGCTCATTTTGTTCCCAAATACGACAGCTGCCAAGACTTCATTAACTATATTAATCTGTAAAAACAAGTTTCTCAAATTTCCCATAAAAACAATAATTCCAAAAATAATTTCCAGAATTTCAAATTCAGGACTCCTGCTTCAGGGAATAGCTCTTCTGGTTGTATGACTTACCAGTTTTCTATCTTGCTTCACACAGAAGTACCAAAGGCAACAGATAATAAAGATTAAGAAAAATCAGTCCTTTTTTCAGGACTACATTTATCCTAGTAATACATACAATGAAGAAATTAAAACGTAACTCAAAAGATCAGAGCAGCAAGTCAAAATCAAATAGCTCTAGTTCTGAAGTAATCCAAATGCATCTACAATGAAAACATTTACCTGCTATTAGCTTTTGGAGGGCACTCTTATCTCCATTAACAGCAGCAGCGTGCACTTCAGATGCTAACGAGGAACCACTGAAGAGACAGTTGGCTGAAATATTCATACTCTTTCAAGGTATTAACATAGGTCAGATCTGCACCACCAGTATTTTTTTTGTAGGAATTCCGTTCTAAAAACAACCCAATAAAATAGAATTAATTTCATGAGTCATTAAAGTAAATCAAACAATGCTAAAAAGAATAAGATTCCATTAAAACCAGAAAAGAACTTACACACAGATTAAATCTATCTGTAGTCAAAATGCAACCAGAAAAAGCCTACATTAAGGAGATATACATAATAGTTTAGTTCCCTTCAACATACATTTCAGTCAATAAGCTTTGCAAAAGTCTGCAAATAGGACAGTATTTATCTACAGTCTGACGGACTGTTCTTCAGAGAGTTGGCATGCATGCTTCAATTCAGTAAATAATGAAGATTGTTATCAAATGTCAGCTTGATGTATTCCTCCAGTACCTCATATCTAGTGCTATTTTACCATGATCACCTATGGACATAGGCTGGACAAGGTTTATAAGTTGAAGCAGTATATTTTATTTGACAGACTGGCATTACCCTCATTACAGTGAGGGCGTTGAGGCGCTGGCACACATTGCCCTGGGAAGCCATTGCTGCCCCATCCCTGGAGATGTTCAAGGCCAGGTTGGATGGGGGCTTGGGCAGCCTGGTCTGGTGGGAGGTGTCCCTGCCCATGGCAGGGGGTTGGAACTGCGTAATCTTTAAGGTCCCTTCCAACCCAAACCATCCTATCATTCTATAATTCTACAGAAATAATCAGATCTGCTTTCTGTATCATAAATGTTCTTGAAATGTGAACAGAAGTGAGGAATTGCAAAAAAAGCCATGCTGAATTAGACTAGGAATCTGGCTCTAAATCCTGTCTCAAACTGACCAATGGTAGATGCCAAAGAACACAGTAAATATATATACATATATGTATATAAGATAATAACTATATATATGAATGTGATGTTGTCCCCGTCTTCCAACTACTCTCCCAACCTACAATTATTTCTAGCTCAATCACTTCCTGAAGTGGACTTGTTTCTGTGTATTTAGTACTCAGCAAATTGTGTTACTTTTTTCAATTTCTCTACTATAAAGGTGTCCAGTCTCCCCTTAAGATCATGCAGACTTACAGCATCCCCAACACCCACTGCCAAGCAGTTCCGTGCCACAAACACTGTAAGGCAAACCACTTTCATCTGTCTTGTCCTGCATCTTGCCATCTGAGGACCCTTAATCCTCTACAGGCAGGGACAGTAAATAAACAATTCTTATCCATCAGTAGAGTATTTTACAGATTTTTTACATGTCCTCCCTGATCATATTTTCTTCTAGTTGGCACAGTCACAGCTTACTTAGCTGTTACCCAGAGAGCAGCTTTTCCATATGCATGACAATTTTAATTGCATTTTTTTGACCTTTTCACAGTTATGCTCTAACCCTTTTGAGAGTGAAATAAAACTCCACTAGTTATTCAAGATACAGGCAAAACAATGATTTATCCAGTGATACAATGGTATTCTCTTCTTTCCTCTCTATTTCTTTCCTAAATCACATCTGCCTCTGCACTCCCCTTCCTAGCCTTGTCTGAAACAGGCCTGCTACCTTCACTGAACCACCATGGCCCCAGAATCTTCATAATAACCAACTCGGATATTTTGGAAATGAAGAAGGGCCTGCATGCATGAAAATTTGATTTTCTCCAAAAGTATTAAGCTCTTGAACTTTTACTTCCAATTCTTACCATACTTCACATTTGGAATAGAAAAAAAATGGAGGTGAGCAAGCAATAACAGAACACACCAATAAAAAAAAAAAAAAATGAGGCATTGCTGAAGTTTCCTACTGAATTCTGAGAATTTTTCATCTCCGCTTCTGTTCCATGGTAATTTAAATATACCCTTTTTGTCATGTCCCACACTTGCATCACAATACCCTTGGAAAAGAATAAGAGGAAGCTATTTTCATAGAATCATAGAATCACTAGGTTGGAAAGGACCCACTGGATCATTGAGTCCAATCATTCCCATCAATCACTAAACAATGTCCCTGAGCACCTCATCCACTCGTCTTTTAAACCTCTTCAGGGAAGGTGACTCAACCCCCTCCCTGGGCAGCCTGTTCCAGCGCCCAATGACCCTTTCCATGAAATATTTTTTCTTGATGTCAAGCATGAATCTCCCCTGGCAGAGCTTGAGGCCATTCCCTCTCATCCTGTTCCCTGTCACTTGGGAGAAGAGGTCAGCTCCCTGCTCTCCACAACCTCCTCTCATTTTGTTTCAATTGTTATTTCAACCAGTTTCATTTCATTTGTTCTGTAAGATTCATATATTGTTATGCAGCATCTGTTGCTATCAAGATAATTACAGATGGGTATATATCAACATTAGGTGGAAATGTCACAAAAATACCAGAAAAACATTCATGTTTTTGCAAAATGAAGTGAAAATTTCTACAGTAGATATTAAGCATAAAGTAATAAAAGTCAAGGCCTTTACCTGCAAAAAAAAATTAAATTCAACTTAACATTCCAATATAATTGTAGACTCTTATTACAAACTCCAAACTTCCTTGGAGAGCTTATAAGAAAATTAATACAGGAAGCTTCATGGCAAATCTCATCAGTTACTCGAACACCTGCACAATCACGGTATCAGTTCATACCACATCCCTGGAATATGCACAAATACAGTCATGTGGTTGTGCAAACCTGTTGAACACCACATCACTACACCGCATGCATGAAAACACTCAGCTGTAACTCAGACATTGTCTAGAGTACACCACACCATAACTGCAAAGTTTTTAACACACTAGTGTCTAAATTGCTGCTTCTCCATCTTGTCCTCAGACAGTGGAGTGCAGGCTGTGCAGCTTCTTTCAACAGCTAACCAGAAAACTGAACTCTCCTCTCCTGAAGTCTGTCTGGTTGAGTTTTTATGAGCCACGACAGTGGCTTCATCACGCTCTAAGCAATATAACACCTTACCTTACAACTTTTCTCCTTCACAAAAACTAGCAGTGACGTGACTAGAAAGGCATGAGGTGCTAGTTTTCTTGAGTACATATACTAGAACTGCTCAGCACTGGAATGCTCCCTTGCTTGTGTTCATAGATCTTCCTTTAGCTGTCTGTCAGACACAGGAGTAAGTACTGTGCCCCTCAACATTATCACTCCTTAGAGAACGTGGGTTATGGAAACAGGCAATGGCTTGCTACAATTTAATAAAGGAAGCAATTTCCCCAAACCCAACTTCTGTTTCAGAGACTCCCATAAAATTATTTTAGAAATCACCCTAGTCACTTATCCAATAGCCAGCTTGCCAACACCAAGCACAGATGGCATTTTAACCTGTCTGAAGTGACCATTTATTATAGGCCAACAGTTACTTGCTTCTGCACCAACACCGGTGCACTTTGTTGAGAGCGCTGGTGCAGATGTGCGAGGACAAGCACCTCACATAACTTTATAAAGGTTTTTTTTCTCATTAATAGCTCTGGAGCCATTTCCAGTCATCTGCAAAGGATGGAACAACGCAATCCTATCCTACCACTCTTTTCTTCTGTGAACTTCACAACAACATAATGATGATGTTCAATATCTCTTGGACGTCATGAATCCTTCCATCCTTACTGAGTTTGTAAGCAGGTCTACATTTCAGGAAAGCCATCGAATGATTTTTAAATTCATTTTACCACATGAGTAGGTGATCCTTTCCATAATCAGACCATGTCTGATTAGACATTAGGAAAAAAATTTTCACGGAAAGGGTCATTGGGCACTGGAACAGGCTGCCCGGGGAGGTGGTTGATTCATCTTCCCTGGAGGTGTTTAAGGGACAGGTGGACGAGGTGCTGAGGGACATGGTTTAGTATTTGATAGGAATAGTTGGACTTGATGATCCGGTGGGTTTCTTCCAACCTGGTTGTTCTATGATTCTGTGTCATTAATGGATTCGTGGGTTTTTTAACTTCCAGGAGCAAAGAACAGAAAGGAGTTCAAAGAGACTAATGTGACAGGAAGCTAATAACATTTCCACTTTTAGAGCTTTGTAAGACAGGCCAACAGTACCCTAGTACACCACAACAAATTACAGAAAAGCTCAACTTGCTTTGGTGCTTTAGAAACCCAAAGAAAGTGACAATGCATACATGACAGCATAGGGTGACCAGAGCTTACACTAGCCCAACAAGCCCAAATACACTTTTAAGACATAAAGCACGATTGTTTTAGTTTAACAGCCCTTCCAACATTCCCAGTGCTGGGAACAATCACTGTTTCCTTCTAAGGAGAATACAGAATATCCATCTCTTTCAAAATACTGGCATCACACTCCATTTCCCACCAGTCCTCTCCTCCTCCAACAAAAATTCTTTGTTGACTTCTAGGACACATAACTGATGCGTTTCATTCAAAGTCAAACCTTTCCTCTTAACCTAGCAGCATGGTCTATGCTTTCTGTTATCTTCTCTATATTAAACTGGATAAAAAGAAGATGAGGCATTTCTGACTCAGGCAAATCTAAAGAAATCAAAGTGGACAATACAAAACTGAATGTCAGTTACAAGTAGTTGCAGAATCTCCCCCTACTAAAACATTACTTCTATTCCTCCTCAGTTATTCCTACAGCTATATATTTTTTTCTGCTATAAGAAGGAAACTACAGAACTCAACAGTCACCTGAAAAAAAGGAAAGAGAGATGGGAAAATGCTGCAGAGATGGATCACGTGCTCCATAGCTGAACATGCACTTGCCATGCAAAACTATAGCTTGTCTTTAACTTGCCTCCACCTTTTCCTCAAAAGCTTCCTCAGAATATATCAGGACACTCTGCATTATTAAGTGGACCTATATGCACTAATGGAATTTTACACTTATTGAATCATAGAATCAGTACGTTGGAAAACGACCCACCGGATCATCGAGTCCAAGTATTCCTATCAAACACTAAACCATGTCCCTCAGCACCTTGTCCACCCATCTTTTAAACACCTCCAGGGAAGGTGAATCAACCACCTGCCTGAGCAGCCTGTTCCAGTGCCCAATGACCATTTCTCTGAAAAATTTTTTCCTAATGTCCAGCCTAAACCTCCCCCGGCAGAGCTTGAGCCATTCCCTCTTGTCCTGTCCCCTGTCACTTGGGAGAAGAGACCAGCTTGTTAGAATTCTGAGGTACCATTTGTATTCCACAAAGTTCTCACTGATGTCTTTTACTCCAAAGCCTTTAACATTTTATCCTTCACAAACAAATAAACTATATTACAAAACATCCAGTGGCAGCAGTGTAAAATTCAGCAAGTACTGGTGAACTTAGTAAAGCACCAGAACCACCCCAATTACATCAACAATTATATAAAACTGACTGCATACAGAAGAGAACTAGCAACAAAAAAACGTTCATGATTACCAGATGAAAACAAGAACGTCTACATAAAGCGTGGAGTCATCACACAGGTGAGAAAAGCAACCAATCACCTCTACAGCAATCCTCACTCTAGCATCTTAACTCTCTTGACAGAACTAATTCTGCACCAGAGAAATTCTGAAACAGTACAAGGAACTACAAAAGGAAAATACGTAATTTTTCTTGGTTATTTCTCTCATGTATATGATAAACAGATGAATTGGCACCTGGAGGACTCGTTTGATAAAGTTTCTCATTAACCAAAAAATTAGGTGTTTACTTGTAAGGGATGAAAAACTACAATAAAAACAAAGAAATAACTACAAGATCTGTTTATTAAAAGTTACATAATTTGCATTATCTCTGTAAAATACACACTGTTATTGGAATCAAATAAATAATTCGCTTTTTCTTCTTTAAAAATCAGATAGAGAAAAATTAGCCTTGTCGAGTCACCTGAAATGAAGGGACAGTGATATGGACATCAAGACCTCCTCACTTTATGTGAAATTTCATACCAAACTACGATAAGCCTACTTTATATACACAGGAAATCAGAATGACACAATTTTTCTATTCAGCTAAACAGAAGCTTGTTAAAATCTAAACAAGATCACTCAACCAAATTTTGATGACAAAGTTTGTAAATGAAGAATGAGCTGTTGTGGAAAAAAAATCAAATTACTATTCATTCATGTTTGAAAAGTAAAATAAGACATTCATTCTACAGACTGAGGAGTACAGGCTCATAAGGCAGACATAGAATCATAGAACGGTTTGGGTTGGAAGGGACCTTAAAGATCATCTAGTTCCAATTCCCCGGCCACTGGCAGGGACACCTCCCACTGGATCAGGTTGCTAACACAGGATAAGTGATAAAATTAAATTCCCATTTCAAATTAATTTAAAAAAAGACATGGTTTGCGTATATATATTGGTGTTTTCAGGTCCTGAAACTGACAGGCCAAATGATTTTTGCATGTTCACACAAAGTCTGAGCCCGCTAGGTTTTCTTTGAAGCCAAACTGGGCTTGACTTACAAAAAAGCTTGTGTGAAGGATTTTAAGTGGCGTTCCGCCCCATTTCCCTCTTTACACTTGTGTACATACTGGAACTACGAAAAACACAAAGTGCAGCTGTTCATGGTCTTTTGAGACAGCCCTGTGAGGTCTCAAAACATGCACATACCACAAGGTTCAAGTTTTACTTGACAAGAATGAAACTCTGAATTGTAGATGTTTTTTCTTTTCAGCATATAGTGCTCAGGAAGTGAGAAAAAAAGCATAAATCTCTTGAATTGTCTAATGACGTTCCACTTTAACCCTATCACCAAGCTAAACATCCCTCAGTCCTCCCACCAGCCTCACACAGGGCTCCCCTACCCTGTGTCCCAACAGAAAGTTGGTTCCCCAACTCCAAGGGAAGAATCATAGAATGGTTTGGGTTGGAAGGGGTGTTTACAGGTGATCAACTCCAACCTCCTGCAGTGAGCAAGAACATCTTCAACTGGATTAGGCTGCTCAGAACTCCATCCAATCTGACTTTGAATGTGTCCAGGGATGGAGCATCTACCATATCCCTAGGCAACCTGTTCCAGTGTTTCATCACCCACAGCGTGAAAAATTTCTTCCTAACATCTAGTCTGAACTTCTCTTCTTTTGGTGTAAAACCATTACCCTTTCTCCCATTACCCCAGCCCCTCATCTTACTTATAATACCTTTTAAAGTACTGGAAAACTGCAATAAAGTCTCCTCAGAGTCTTCTCTTCTCCAAGTTGAACAACCCCAACTCTCTCAGCAGCTCTTCATCTTTGTGGCCCTCCTCTGGACTTGTTCAAAGAGATCCATGTCCTACTTGTGCTGAGGGCTCCTGAACTGGACACACTACTCCAGGTAGGGTCTCACAAGAGTAGGGCAGAGGGGCAGCATCACCTCCCTCGACTTCTTTTTGAAGCAGCCCAGGAAGGGCAGCATAGCCTCCCTCGACTTCTTTTTGAAGCAGTCCAGGATACGATTCACTTTTTGGGCTGCCAGTGCACAAAAGCCCTCAGCACAGGAAGAACAAGGATCTGTTTGAACAAGTCCAGAGGAGGCTACAAAGATGATACGAGGGCTGGAGCACCTCTGCTATGAGGACAGGCTGAGAGACTAGGGGCTGTTCAGCCTGGAGAAAACAAGGCTCCAAGGAGACCTTATAGTGACCCTCCAGCACCTGAAGGGGCTACAGGAAAGCTGGGGAGGGGCTGTTTACAAAGGCTTGTGGTGACAGGATGAGGGGCAAGGGGCATAAAATGGAGAGGGGCAGATTTAGACTAGACATAAAGAGGAATTTCTTCACCATGAGGGTGGTGAGGCACTGGCACAAGTTGCCCTGGGAAGCTGTGGCTGCCCCATCCCCGGGGGTGTTCAAGGCCAGGCTGGATGGGGCCTTGAGCAGCCTGGTCTGGTGGGAGGTGTCCCTGCCCATGGCAGGGGGGTTGGAACTGGGTGGGTTTTACTGTCCCTTCCAACCCAACGCACTCTACGCTGCCGCGGGGCCACAGCAAGGACGGCGGGGACCCGGCTGCTCCGCAGCCCCCGAGAAGGACGGAAAGGGTTAACCCCCCCCGCCCCTGGTACGCAGTCCCAGCGCGTGAGCAAGGCGGGAAGGAGTTAACCCCTCCCAGCCCGGGCGGCGCCTGCCACCTCCCTTCCACCTTTTCCCCTCCCCGGGCTCCCCCTTGCACTCACGCCGACCCCGCCCGGGGGTGGGAGGGAGCTGTCGCACGCGCGCGTTACCCGCCGTGCGCTCCGGGGCAGCCTCTGCACCTCCTGCCCCGCCCTTCTTCTTCCCTGGGGCGGCGGCGGGAAACTGCGAGAACTACATTTCCCAGCGTGCCCCGCGCAGCGCCGGAAGCGCACGGGCCTTCCGCGGCGGGCCTTGATCTAACGTTTCCAGAGAAAGAAGGAGGGGCAAAGAAGAGAAGAACTACATTTCCCGTCGCACCCCGCGCGCGACCGGAAGTGAGCGGCTGTGGGCGGGGCGCGCGGTGGAACTTGCCCGGGTGCTTCCTGGCGACGCGGGGCAGTTGCGGGGCCGCGGAGCGGGAGCCGCGTTCCTTCCCCCCCGCCAGGCTCCGCCCCACACCCCGCCTTCTTCCCTCCCGGACGCCCGATCTACCATGAGACCCGCCACCTCCCCGCTCCTTCCCGACCCTGGCTGCCTCCTCCTAGCCGCCCTCCTCCTGGTGAGCTGCTCCCGCTTCCCTTCTTCCCTCTCCGCGGCGTCGGCCTGGCCCGGGGGTGCGGGGGTTGCTTTCCCCGGCTTAGTGCCCGCCGGGAAGGGGCCCCCGGGGCGGCTCGGCCCGCACCTGCCCGGCGGGGGGAGCGAGGCAGGGAGGCGGCGGCCCCGGTGTTGTGGCCGAGGCTGATAGGCAGCGCGGCCCGGCGGGGCGGGGCCGGGGCTCCACGGGCACCGGGTCGGTGCGGCCCGGCTTGGGAAGGCGGCCTCGGCGCGTCTGCGGGAGCCGGCAGAGGGAGAGAAAATGCTGGGGAATGGCCTTTTCTGCAAAGGCGTGGAGCGAGGGGGAACGGCTTTAGATTGGAGGGGGAAAGATTTAGAGCAGGCGTTAGAAAGGAATTCCACACGGTGAGGGGGGTGAGGCGCTGGCAGAGGTTGCCCAGGGAAGCTGTGGGTGCCTCATCCCTGGGGGTGTTCAAGGCTAGGTCGGATGGGGATTTGAGCAGCCTGATCTAGTGGGAGGTGTCCCTGCCTGTGGCAGGGGGAGTTAAGGTCCTTTCCAACAGAAACCATTCTATGAGAGCAAGGAAGAGGGTCTGCAACCCTCCCTGGAGGTGTTTAAGGGATGGGTGGATGAGGCACTGAGGGACATG